>VWZS01010651.1:478329-501699 GCA_013397075.1 Rhabdornis inornatus | reverse complement strand
TTTAATGTGTCTCAGTGTTAGGGCTTAAAAGCACAAGTCAAATGGTAACCTTGGTTTTAGGGCTGCATTTACAACCATATTAGTGCTGGTCATAGGGTAATAACTGTCACACTGACAAGTGTTCCTAGTTTATTCTTCCACTTGTCTGTACAACAAAGAAATCCGTGCCCTCATATTTTCACAGGGACAAGTGTTCAGCTGTGTAGAGCAATCAGAAGCAGCTTGTAGAAGTCCTGATTAGATTTGCCAGGAAAACAGAGCTATTTCCACTGCAAAAATATTTTCATAGGTCAGAGGCACTGCATGAATACAGCAAATATTTTTACAGTGAAAATAAACAAGTCTGCATTGGTTTTCATCATTAACTCTTTCTTTTCATGTGCACTCCTGATACATCTCACCTCTTCAGTTCTCTTTGTGTGTAATGTTTCATTTATAGCTTTATTCTGATGATAATTTCTGTCTGTCTTTTCTTACTCCCTGTTATGGGAGCTTAATCAGTATCTATTTGCTGTTTGCACAAAAAAAAAAGTGGCTGTTTTGCCATCTAAACCTTTTTTTAAATATGTCTATATTTTTTACAAGTTAAAACTCTGAATATCTTACAGGATAATGTGTTTTGCCTTTTGGCTGTTTACTTGCTTACTCACTTCTCTACCCCATCCTTTGTAGGGATGCATGCCAGAAAAACCTGTTCTGAATGACCTTCCCAAGTTTCTTGGTTATGATGCTTTGCACAGGACTATGCATGAAAGGCAGTCTTAAAGTGAATGCTAATATTTATTCAATTTCTTCATCCTTATTATGGACACCTGGTTCTGATATCTTACCACCAGCATTGTAGCAGTGGTCTGGGAAGATTTTATCCTAAACTAAGGCTTAAATGTAAAATGAAATAAAATGACAACTGGCAAACATCTGTAGCCATCCTTAAGAAGATGACATTAGTATTTAAGTCAGTGGTTTATCTGCTGTGTTTGCCTACATGACTGTGAACTCAGATCTCTGAATTTAATTGCTATTCATCTTTGGGAGTCAATAAATTACAAGAAAGAAAGATGGTAGGAAAATGTACAATAGATCCCAGATTTTTTCACATCATACTACAAATTTTGTGAATTTACATGGTCTAAAATACTGTGGATGCATTTGTTTTTAAGATATTGTAACTCATACTATCATACTTCAGCTTTAAGTTTCACTTAGTATCTTTTCTTGTGCAGTGGCAGATTGCTAGATTGGAAGTATTGCAATTGGTTCAAGGTTACCTACATTTCTGTTGTCCTATCAATAAAGTAATTTTTAAATTTTGTTTTTAACTCTTTTATTGCATGGTTCCCATGATTGGAAATTGCTTTAGTTTTAGTAGTTGAAAAGTACTAGAAATGTAGCTTTTAATGATATTCTAAGTTGATGCATGAAATGTAAAAGAAAAAAAATAGAAAAGGTTGGTTAAATAGCTGACGTAGGTTTTTTGGGGTTTTTTTGGTGGAATATTTGCAGGAATGGATAAATAATCATGGTAGAGTATATTTACAAGGTTGTAAGTTACTGTAAAATTTGAAGGTGCAGTTCTATTCTTTCCACCTGTGTCTTTTTTAATAAATTAGAGCTACAGAATTTGAAAACACCTTTTTCTCCTTTTAGTAATCTAATGCAGTTTAGGCTAAAGCACCTATTTTTATTTCTAGATTACTAAAGAGGATTTCCAGACCTTTGATCATATACTTTGTATGGATGAGAGCAATCTAAGGTACTGTATGAAGAAATGGAACAAATTTATGTGGATTACTTGTAGTGATGTCTCATAAGTCACTTTTAAGACAGATGTCACATTCTACTACTTAGCTTGTGTTGGGGTTTCTTTGTTCGGGGTTTTGGTTTTTTTTACACGTATGTGAATGATGTGCTAATGGATGGATTCTTCACTTCTAATAAGTTTAATGAGCCAGAACTCATTGGTTTATTTGTGTGATACATGCTACTCAAGGATTAAGGACATGGAAATTTAGTTACTTTGTGCTATATACAGCTAATGCCTGTATAATTAAGAATGAGGATGTACTTACTGTCTCGATTGAAGTGATCAGTTTTTCTAATTGCATGGCATTTATAAGACAAACTGGGAACTTGGATTAAACATGGTGTGGATATTTTACTTTTTTTTATAGAAAGAGAGGGAACTCTGAAATAAGCAAGGTTGGTAGCTTGGGGAAAGTCTTGTTTTATTGTTAGCTGTGCTCTAGTTAAGCGCACTTCGGAAAGATCTGATAAAGTAACTGCCTAGTGTAAAAATTTGAATATTGCTAGCAAAATTTCTACTCAATTACATACATATTGAGGATTAAAGAGCTGAATTTAATAAACTACAAGTGTCAAAGTGCTTGTAAGGGCTGTTGTCAAGTTAGTTTAAAAAAGCCCAAACCAAACCACCACAAGCAACAACAAAACCTAAATAAAGACCCTTCTGGTAACACATAAAGTCTTCTAGAAGCAGCACCACTTAACTGAAATAAGTATGATTTTGTTGAATTTTCTAGAATGTCTTGAGTAAGCTGTCTTCCACAGTCTTCATGAATGAAGGGTATGTAACACTTGGCTTGACTGCAGTGTCTCAGGCAATGACGTGACAAGGCTTCCTTCTATTTTCACTTGAATTCTTAAACAGAAATTTGAATTAACAATTTATATTATATGAGCTCTGGAGCAGAAGAAATGTCAGAACTATAACAGGGATATTGCTGCTGCTGTGCTAAAGTTTTGTCTTTAGCTTGCACTGAGTTCAGCCATTTTGCCTAGGAACGCTTATTTGTAGCTCTAGGTGATGCCTGGAAAGGCTGACCTGGAACAGAGACTAGGCAGAGTAAAAGGAATAAAATAGGTATTTATTGAAAGGATACACCTTGGGCACTGCAAGAGCCTGGCTGGGGCTACACCCAGGTCAAATCCAAGATGGATCCCAGTCACAAGTTTTACACTTGTATAAATTTTGGTTCATCTACATATTGGAGTCAGTTATCCAACTGCAGCCCCAGGCTATGTAGTCTCAGCCCCCTGGCTTGCCTCCTTCCCTTCACTGTTGTTTATGCTTTTTAGGTATTTGTTGTCCTTGATTCTCTAGCTAGGAAGGGATTGTTTTGTCTAACTAGCCTGTGAAGAGAATTCACTAACACCTAATAAGAAGTTTCAGAGTTATACACCAAGCACCAGAGAATGTGAAAAATATGAAAGCTAAAACCCATCATAGGAGGGCAAGCTGATTCCAGGTGTTGATGGAATGCCTGTCATATCAGAAAAGGAAGATTTGGGACATGTCTTTTCTTTAGTACCAGAGCCATCTGACCCTCTCCCGTTAATTAAGTGGTACGCCAAAGGCCTTTAAGAAGGTGGTCTGACATTTTTTTAATACTACAGGGCTAGAGAATTTATTGAAAAATGTGTAAATTCAAGCAATAGCTTGATAGAGGATCTCTGATTTTTCTTCATGCAAAACTGGTACTGTGGTCTCATTGCTATTTCTAAACTATCTGAAATTAATTTTTTAATCAGAATTAATAATTGGAATTTAATTTCTTGAAACTGATGTGGTTATGACTAAGTATTCACAAGGGGTTTCTTTGACTTTTTTAATGGTGAGTAAGTAAAATGATTTGGTATGGAGATGTGTAATGTTAAAATAATTTAGTATGTGCTGGGAGTTCATTGTGAAGATGATAGTACTGAGCTGCCTTTAATCTGAAGATGATGAGAGCTGCATTTTAAGTGCCTTTGGGATAACAGATGACCATTTTTAAGCAAATAGGGAAATGCCATCTCAAAACTAGAATGCTTTATCAATGAGAGGCAACGTAGAAGGAAGAGGATGTGACAACTGGTGAAATGCTAAAGTATATCAAAAGGCAAACTGATTTACCATTTTCTGTTAACTGAGTGTTTCACATAAGCTAGAGCATACCAATCTAAAACAGTGGCTTTGAGCACATAGGAGAATCTTAGTTGTACTTCTGGAAAAACACCTGGATAATTTCCATTGTTTTTTGTTCAATACAAGCTAAGGGTGAGTGTTGAAAGTACTAATTAATTTGAGGAAGAACTTGATGAACTGACTGCTACAAAGTTTTTTTTTAAGCTATGGGTCAAGTGCCTGACTGCGTGTTTATGCTCTGAATTCAGTTTGTCTTCCATACTCAATTAAAAAACACCACACATAACAAGAAAAACAAAAACAAGGAGCAGCATAAAGTCCACAGGATTGACAGAGTCCAGACACGTTATTTGCCTGTGTTGTCTAGAAATGGTCATGAACATCTCATACTGATGCCAAAATTCTGAAGGAAAATTCAGGGGGAAATTTTATTTTCTCTTTTACAGGGATTTGAACAGGAAAAGCAACCAAGTTAAAGACTGCAAGGCCAAAATTGAGCTACTTGGAACTTATGATCCACAGAAACAGCTTATCATTGAAGATCCGTACTATGTATGTGTAAGAAATTCTTTGAGTGGCTTGATTAAAAACAGTGTGTGTAGTATATAATCTTCCCAGATACCACAGTTGGCATGTGATACATAGTCTGATGTTACACAAAGTATAAACTTTTTTTTTTAAATGACTTAAGAAAACTATATATTACAGGGATAGGAAAGGAAAATGTTATTGTGCTTATAACAGCTATTGAAGTTTAAATAATGCAGTGCACCTATGTTTTCAATATTTGGGTGAAACCCTGTTTGATCAACCTCCTTGCAAAGTGGATGTGATCAGGAAAGTTAGAGACAAAGCCATTGACACAGGTGGTGAAAAAAGTTGGATAATACCAGCCAAGAGCAAACAATTAGACTAATATTCTTCCGTTTAGGAAACAGAAGTAGATGAAGATGCAGTAGGGTTCTATAAAACCTTGGTATCATGGGGAAAGCTGAATAAGGAATTGCTATCCATTACCCAGGAAGTAGAGAGTATCAAATGGTATTAGTGCGAAGTGGGTTCAAAACAAAAAGGTGTTTGTTTTGGGTTTTTTGTTTCCACATAGTGCTTCACTAAACTGTGAAAGTCAACATGACAGGTTAGTATGAACATAAAAAAGGAAAAGATTTAAAAAGCTCAAAAGTGAGTGGAAGAAATATGTGAAGGAAATTCATGCAGGACTGTTGAATACAAAGTCACAGAGTTTGTGGAAATTCGTGAGCTCAAATTAGAGGAATATGCCAAAGCTATCACCAAGTATTTGCACTGTTTTTATTTTTTCCTAATGTCTGTTGCTTGCCATTACTGACAGCAGAGAAACCAGTCTGCAATTTATATTTGCTCTTTAGCCAGTATTGTTCTTACAGTCTTTTTCCTCTCTTCTTTTCTAGGGGAATGAAAAGGACTTTGAAACTGTTTACGAGCAGTGTCTCAGATGCTGTAAAGCATTTTTGGAGAAGTATCGTTAATGCTTCATCATATAATTTCTAGAAGAAAATAATTAGCTTCTCCTGAAATATGTAAAGTTTACTTGATTGATGTATTATTTAAATTGTAAAATTATGCCTCTACATTCAATACTTACTCAGTTTAATTTTGTATTTTAGCTGTTCTGTCATCTAATGAAAAAATATAGAAAGGTTTCAATTGGATTATGTGATCAACCATGCTGCCTCACATCAATGTAGTTATATATTGTGGATAAATTTTTCTGTAAACTCTTCCAGTGCTTTCTCACAAGCACTGCAAAAGTAACACCTTGCTTCTTTATATGTAATGCTAACTGAACCGAGGTCTTGCAATTCTGTCCTCAGTGAGTTGATTTCAGTCAACTTTCAGTGGTAGTCTGTGAGATAATAATTGATGTGTAGCTTAGGTGTGTCATGCCAGTATCATCAGGCAGCCTTAGGATGGAAGCCGTTTCACTGGAGCCTGCTAGACTAAAAGATCTGCTGCCTGATAGAACTAAGTCTTCCTTTGCTCTTCTGGTCACTTCCTAGCACACTGACACAAGCACACATAACACAGAATTTACTTAGAGGAGAAGACATACCAGCTTAAAAGCCGACATGTGAAATTACATTTAGTATCTCACAGTAGTAAAATACTCAAGTCCATGCAATACAATGGATGAGAAATTTGCTGTAATCCCAGTTCCTACATGAGGGTCAGACAGTATTTCCAAATTTACTCAGGAGAATGTACAGCCTGTCTAAAGTGTTCTTTGAGAGTATAGTTCAGTGTAAAGACAGTCCATCTGTAATACAATACTAAATTAGCAGAAGGCCAGTAAGATAGTTCTGCTCTTGGACAAAATTTGAATGTTTTGTAAAAATCTATGCCTGCTTTTCTGAACATCACCTTTCCTGTCTGCCTTAGACATGTAAATGTACTGAGATAAGTAATATACGTGATACCATGACGATTTTCCTGTTCTGAATATTCTCAGCATTGGTATGAACTAGCATTACATTATCTGTGAAACTGGATCTATAAAATTTGTTTCCTTATTTAGCCTTGTTTTTTGTCTCTTGCTGCCTTCAAAACTTGTAGTCTTTGTACTTGTAATCTGCTTGACCTTCTAGGAGAGAGATGGATTTCAACAGAAGATCCTGTTATTCTTGGGGAGGTTGGAATCCTGGTGTAACTCTCTGTGTGTTGCAGACTTCACAATGTTAAATTTCTTGGGACTTTTGCTGTAGAATAGATGTGTTTGTTACTGAGGTTTCTGTTTTGCGCTAAAAGTTCAATCAGACATAAAACTTCAGAACCTGCTTAGAAAAGGCAGATGGCAGAAGGAATACTTAAATACTGAAGTCAGAATCTTTGTGCATTATTGCATTAACATCAGTTTTGACTTCTAAAAAATGAATTGTAAGCTAATGGCTATTTCACTTTTCAGGGACAAAGAGTAATACACTATTTCAGATCCAATTAAGTACTGACTCTGGAAAAAATATTTTTGATTCCTTTTATTAATGTCTTGACAAAGTAAATGGGGGAAAATTATGGGCAGTTAGGGACAAAAGTGTGGTTTGATGCACTAACCTCAAAGGTGGAAGTATTTAGCCATAATCTAATGTTATTCCCTGCCAGAATGACCATTTCAAATATTCCAGTGAAAGTAAAATAACTCATAAGATTTGAGAGCATGATGGTTTGTGCTTTCCCATTCGTGACTATGTAGGAATTCAGCCTACAGTTTCCTACTTATTAAGGCTAAGATTGAAAGGTCTTAAATCTTCATCTGTGAGCTGCTGGCATAACAAAGGAAATAAGAGGATATGGTTGTTTACCTTCACTAGGCTTAGGAATCTTCCTGTAAAGTGATACTAAGTCAAAACTTGTGTTAAATTCAGTTCACATTTTAAAAGTTTCAGCCTTGAGACAGATTTTCAGCAAGCAATCTAGTGACTTAATAATTAACCACCTCTACTAGGAGGAATAAGCTGGTTGAATTATTTTTATAATCAGTAATTTTTTATGGGAGAGGAGAAGGAGCACTCTGGTATTTTATATAAATTTGTAGAAGCCTAGAATACAGAACAGGGATTGCCTTTGGGAAGGACAGTTGCACAGAACCATTATTTGGGTTCAAAGAGAAACAGTGAACACAGGATTAAGACACAAATCGTGTATCATTCAGATGACTAAGTGCTTACACATCCAGAATACCACTCATGAAAAATGTAATTTTGAATGGAAAAGATACAGAACTGACTTCTGTTTTCTCCTTCCCTGCCCCCACAACTTGTTATATTTTAAGTGGTAAAGTTAAGACTAAAAAAACGTCTGTTACAGTATAGGTGTGTTTTCTGTCAGAGCATGGTGGCTTCTGCTAAATCTAGAGAAAACCTCCAGGGGATTAATTTATTTATATTAATTGATTAAATCATTAAATAAGTTGCTATTTACCTTTTACAAGGAGATTTTCAAGAAGGTTTTTGTATAACCAGATTTTGGGTATCCTACTAGAGAAAGAAAGCTTCACAATATTTTAAACTCCCGTGTTAAGTACTGGCCTGTTGTCTGGCCTGTGGAACCACAGTGAAGCACAGAGTTCCATCCACGTTTACTGTGGAGGAGCAGCTTTAGTGAATCCCGTAGAAGTTGATCCCTGTAACAACAGGTTTTCTGCAGGCATGTATTCCATCCATTGAGATGTGGAACTTAGCCTTCAGTCATCATTGAAAGCAAATAAAAAATATATATTTCTCCCCTGTTAAATACAGCTATTTTCCAGGATGGGATTTTGTACTTCTGCTGTTTTTTCTTCTACAGAGTTGGATGCTGAAGGCTCTGAAGTGTCAGTTTCCAGAATCTCAGCTCCTACAGTTCTCAGGGTGAGGAGGGTTGTGTTTGGTTTTGGTTACACATTTTGTGGTTCAAACTGAGGATAGAATGGAAATTACAAATGTCACTGTTAAGATAAAAGTACCTGTGGTTCGTTGTAGTAGATTGGTCCTAGCTGGATGCCAGGCACTCACCAGAGCTTCTCTCTTGCTCCCCTCTGCAACTGGACAGGGGAGAGAAAATAAAAGAAAGGGTTCATGGGTTGAGATAAGAACTGGGAGAGGTCACTCACCAAATAGTATCATGGGCAAAACAGACTCATGCTGGGGATTTTAACTGAAATTATTGGTAACAAATTCAGAGCAGGAGGATAAGAAGTAAAATAAGGCCTTAAAAACACCCTTCCCCCACTCTTCTTTCCCAGCTCTTCCTCCTCCCCCAGCAGTGCAGGGAGATGACAGTGGGGTTATGGTCAGTTCATCACAGGTTCATTCTGCTCCTGCTCAGGTAGAGGAGTCCTTCCCCTGTTCCAGCTTGGGGTCCCTCTCACTGGAAATAGTTCTCTATGAACTTCCCCAATGTGAGTCCATTCCACAAGCATCAGTCCTCTCCAAACTGCTGCAGCTGGGTCACTCTGCCATGGGGTGCAATCCTTCAAGGACAGTCTGCTCCAGCCTGGGTCTCCCACAGGGTCACAAATCCCACCAGAAACCTGCTCCAGCGTGGGCTCTTTTCTCCACAGGTCTGCAGGTCCCTGCCAGGACCCTGCTCCAGCACGGGCCTCCCATGGGTCACAGCCTCCTCTCAGGCATCCACCTGCTCCAGCATGCCTCCTCCATGGGCTGTGGGTGGATCTCTGCATCCCTGTGCTTCTCCATGGGCTGCAGGGGCACAGCTGCCTCACCATGGGCTGCACCATGGGCTGCAGGAGAATCAGCTCTGCTGCCTGGAGCACCTCTTGCCCTTCCTGCGCTGACCTTGGTGTCTGCAGAGCTGTTCTTCTCACATGTTCTCACCCAGCTCTTCTCAGGCTGCAATTATAACTGTGCAATAACTTTTCCTTTTTCAGTTGTCTTATCCTATAGGTGTTAGCATTTCTGCTTGGCCCAGCACATCATCCTGGAGCTGTCTGGCATTGCTGGACATGGAGGAAGCTTCTGGCAGTTGCTCCCAGAAGGCATCCCTGTAGTCCCTCCACTACCAAAACTTGGCCTTGCAAACCCAATACATGGATTTATAGATCACACATAAATTTTTTTTCCTGTTTGAGTCATTTTACTGTGACAACTGGAATTAATATCTGATTTAAAGAAGAAACACAAATGTGCGTCAAGGTTTTTGGAGTAACACTAACTCCTTAAAAATTCCACAATACTAAAATGATTTACTGGGTATTTTCTGATGAGATTGCCTTGCCAGTATCATGAACAGACTACACATTATTAAAAAACAAACAAAAAGCCCCTCCCCAAATCAAACTCAAACCCCAAACAAAAACCTTAGAACATCTGTTAGTCTACAAAAATATTCCATTTTATAAAGCTGTAGAGAATTTGAGCAGCCTTGTAGTCTGGGCATTCTGTGGGTTTGAAACGGATCTCTCTGTCCTCATAAATCCAGGGTGTCCAAGTAACTGAACTCTGAAGTGAGTACATCTTTCCTTCTGACACTAGTCAAATCTTTGCAGAAAGAAGTTTAAGTGTGGATAAATGACAGTAGCTAGCAGAAGGTAGTTTGTTTACCTGGATTCAGTGAACAGAAAGCAAACTGAGAACAACTTAATACCAAACACTTTATTACTTATGCTTGTTATTTACAGTATTTACATATTGCACGTTCGCTGGAATGTTTTATACATTTATTATATAAAGTAAATTAATGGCAGCTTGTGTTTGTATACAAAATCCATGCTCCGCTGTCCCAAAAAGTATGCCTACTTGGAATTACGTTCCTGTTTGTCATGCAATTTGTACTCCAGGGTACAACGTGACCCCAATGCAAGTCTGTTTTAACCAAACTTTTAAAAAATTGTATAAGCATGAAGGATATCAAGTGACCACAACTATGGTGGAGCAGATCTTTAGTAGTTCTAGATATACAAACATTCCTTAAAACTGTAGAATTAAGCAATAGAACATGAATTTTCTTGGTGAAATATTTGTGTTTACATAATTTTTGGCAGCATGACACATCAATTGTAGTGTGTTTTTAAGTATGGAGCATTAAGTACTACTGCAGTTATGCTACTATAGAGAATGTCAATCCGCAAACTGTCAATGACATACAAAATGCATGTTAAAAGAATTATGGGAAGTAGTCTGTCAATCTGCAAAAATAAATCTCTTGTTCACAATGGAATTTGCTAAAAGGTAGTAAGTTCTATTTCCCTGTTGGTTTCCAAGGCACTTCTCTTGGTTCTTGGTGTTTCTTGTCATGGTAATAACATCTGGTGGATTAAAAGAAAGAAGAAAATTGCCTTTCATCATTTTTATATTCACATACATGTGCTTGAGAATGTGTTTATCATAGTGAAAATAGTAAATAAAACTGGAGAATTCAGTAATAACTTTGGAAATATCAGTGAATTTCAGATTTAGCTCAGTTCTTATCAGCCTGACTGCTATATTAATGCTTCCTTTTGTTAATCAAGGCTAAAATTCTGGAAAGCATCACTTCTTTTTGATGGTTCATTTTTGGTAGACACACTAGGGAAATCCAGTTCTACCTATTAAAAATGTGCTCATAGTTAATCTGTTCCAATGACTGTATCTGTGAAGTCAAAAAGTGAATAAACCTCAGGAATAGCATTAACAGATTGCAAAATGCTGTCTAAATACCTTGGTGTCAGGAGCCATTGGTGGCATGCCCATTTGAAGGATCTAGGAAGGATTTGATGTTTCACTGGACCCATTTGTATTATGAATCTTCTTGTTTATATGAATCCAAGAAGAAACTTGGATTCATATAAACAAGAAACAAATAGAAGTAACTTTTTTAGAGTTGGTTGTATAACTATAGCCCCTGGAAAATGCCAACACTGAGCCACCACAAACTAAGCAGAAGCTGCAGTGGTTCAATTTGCTGCCTGTTTTATTAAGTCTTCCAGAGGAGTTTCTTGGAATGAAATCACCACCATGCCTATGACACTGATATCAAAATCACCAATAAATAATTACAGGTTTCCACATTGCTTATATATGTATTTTGTCTCTATTCTAGAAATGTTCATTCAAAGGTTGAGCAGTGAAGGTTTTCACAACCCTACTCCCCCACACCTTTAAAGCTTGTAAGAAAATGTAGTGGAACTGCATATATACATGTCTAAGAAGTCTGTCCTCTTCCAGACAGGTGAGCACTGAATGCTGCAAGTCTGTCCACCCAGTTTCATGTGCTTCTATGCCTGTTGTTGTTCTTATTTAGAAGTAAAAAATGTAGTGTCTTTTCAGTCAGCAGGAACTACACAGCTGAAAGATTCTTACATGCAAACAGACCCAGATGAAGCTTTGGTGTCTTACAGCCATCAAAAATTCATGGGGGAGATAAAAAACCAGTGGTAATCTGATACTAGAATTCTGCTGATGATATTTTTCACAGTTAAAACATCCATACTGTTTGTTTGAATATAGGTAACTGTCTTCCCCATGATGAGTGTGAATTCTCTGATACTCTGAGCTTCTCTACATTTTCTACTGCTTAAGTATAATTTGTAATGGAATCATTTGTATGCAAAGTCAGTTGGACTTGACAGAATCCATTGAAAATCAAGCTATTGGTGCATACAGAAATACCTGTTAGTAGTATTTAAACATTAAGTTTTGTAATTTTTGAAAGCTATTAGAAAATGTAATAATGTTGCAGAAAATCTTAATGTAATCTAGGGTTTTTTTCTGGCTTTGCAGATAGGACAATTACTTTTATTTTTTTTAATACCCTTCCTTAGAGGAGGAAACTGATGCAAATTTTCCTTGCCTTGCATTTTCATCTAGCTTATTTTCTGTATGTATGCTCCTACTCCTATCTTATTTAAGATATGATGTTAAAAAGTGATGTTTAGAAGAAATTAACATACTTTTGGTTTGATCAGTATGTGGTACAATCTACAAGTTAAACACTGAAAATGTAATAAAAACTTTTTTCATTACCAATGGGAATGTGCAGCTCACTGGGGTGAAAAACAGTGGGTTAAGGATGCTCATTTTTCATCTCATCTACACTTGCTTTTGTATGGGTAACTTAACAGTTTTGTATGAGCTAACTCACAGTTTTCTAAAGCCCTGGCCTTTTCAGAAACCCTTGAGTAAACCCCATATCTTTAGCATTGATAAATCTGTTTTACTTTTTACTTTTTTTTTTTTTTTAAAAAATTTCACATAGTCTTGTTATATGCATCAGTCTAGGAATATTAGGCTGAAACTTAGCTAGCTGAAGGATGGTGGATAGTCTTACTGGATATCCTGAATGCAATTTGACTACAGCCTCTGTTGAGAACATAGGTAACTATACAACTCCCTAGCCAACTGTGGTAACTTCTAAAAGCACAAATAAAAGCTACTGTAAAGGCATATTACAGCCTTCCAAATTTGATTGTGGTTATTACCTGTGCATGATGATGAACTCTGTAAGAAAAAGCTAATCTGTATGAGAAGAATGTAGTAGTTTAAATATCAATATAAACTTTAAAATACTGTGCCAGTAGGATTTTGTAGTAGAACTCCCCATGCTTACATTAAAAAAATTCTTCTCCCAAGTGTGCACATCCAGGTGGAATTCTGCTGTAATGTGATCGCAGAGATCCATGCACTGAAGATTATGATGCTCTTAATGTTCCATCTGGTGCCAGCCACAGATATCCCACAGCAAGGGAAACTATGAGTTGCCTTTTAATAAACCTGGACAGTGCTACACTAGTAACTGTGCACAGGTATGCCTTTTTAACTCAAAGCAGGCTGCTTTTTTAACTCAAAGCAGTAGTTCTTATAAAAGTCTTAAATTAGTTGACTTGAGAACGACTTCCTGGCACCAAGAAAAGGTGATTGAACATACCCTGAGCAGCTGTATGAAACAGATCAAGCTATACTTTCTAGAAAACAGGTCTTCACTGAATAATACACAAACCCCTAATCTTAATTTCACCTTCACTTTTATGAAATTCAGGTTACTTCAATGCACTCAGTGTTGCTCTGAGAAAGCAGCAGTCTACGAGAGAATGCAATTAAGGGCTGCTGTTTCCACTGTTACAAAATACTTTAAGCAAAATTGAAGTGCTCAAATATCTTGGTTTAAGAATAATTTGAAAAAATGGATATATAATATGGTGTATGGGAATGGGATATTTAGTGGAGTATTTCAGTTTTTCCTTCATATGTTTTAAGTTTCCAACTTTATCTTGTATTTTCAGCATTTGTCACATACATTACTAGTATGGTCAATACATCTTGAGGAGTTTACACAGATTTTTCTGAGTTCCAAAGGAAATTTCAGTTTTAACCTAGTTAGGAATTTTGCAAAGAATATTTGACCTGTATGTACAAATATTAATTATTTGCATCTGCATCTTAAGGAAACAAGCAACTGGTAGATTTCATTAATACAGTTACTATAATAGAAAAACCTCATTTTCTCTGCTTAGCCCAAGACTCCAACTGCTTGCACCAGTCTTGTATTTATTAGTGTGTGTCATTAGTTTTACTTTATTTGAAATAACTGTAGATGCTTTAGAAGTTTTTAAAACCCCATTAATATTTGTCAGTACAGAAATAAGAAGAAATCTTCCAAGCAGAAGTATGTAATAATATGTGATGATGCAGTCCTTAGTCCCTGAACTACTCCTCACAGTGCAAGTTTTCAACGTAAGTTATGAGAACAGTGTTGGTCTCCAGCTAACACGTAAAGAACAGGTAATGGAAAAGGGAGGGCACCAACAGCAGCACCTGCAGTTTTCAAACAGAAGCAGTAAAATATGGCTGTAGCCAAAGTGGCTGTGAGAAATGCTGTCAAAGGGGTTTTCAGATTCATCACTGTCTGTCACAGGAACTGCTCATCATCTGAATTGTGGACTTTATTTAGGTGAAGACTTCAGGAATTGTGTTCCTGGCATCTCTTACCTACTGCAGATATGGACAACTTAACAGTTGTAAGATGTATCTGCATCGAGTGGAGCAAAACAAGCATGGAATATGGGAACTATTAGGAAGCTGGCAGAAGAAAGAGGCTGAAGAATGAAAAAAAAAGAAGCATCAAGGACAGGACTCTATCACAGCTGTGTTGACCACGAGAAGGGATTATAGAATAAAATTAATTAGAGGTGGTGCTGGTGGCAGCCAGGGAGTACAGCCTGGATGGCTGACTGGTAAAAAAAAGGACTACTGAGAGATCTGGTAATGCAAATCTGCTGCTCTGGCTTCACTCATGCAATCTCAACAAGTTGAAGGGCTGTTACTGGGTCCCTGCATTGCTCATGTCTGTAGGACAGGCAGAAAGGGAACATACACTCTAAAAAAAAAAAAAAAGAGAAGATGGAGCTCAGTTACATATGTATAGGATACATGAGAAAAAGTGAAGGCTCCATAAGATATGTCATACCATAAACATACATGTGCCCACTTAGGTATGTGTTGTGACAGTAACATGTCTAACTCCTGTTTTCATATATTATTTTCTTGTTTGATCTTAGCTCTGAGTTTCAATGTCTTGTGTGCTTTGAAGCTGTACTACTCCGAAATACACTTTAAGTACAAATAAAAATAAGTTATATTTTTTCTTCTCTCCAAATTGATCTCTAAACATGAATAGATGTCCACAGATCTGAAAAATCCAACAAAACTACCAGTTTGCCAAAGTAATAGTCCATCTATAGCCCAGCCCACTTATGAACCTGCAATAAAACAAAAATCAGATACTGAACAAAACAGGAAACCTAATTTGTTTCACACAAATTGAACTGATGCATTGGAAAAGCCCTGAGGAGAAAAGAGGCTTAATCTTACAGAGACACCAGTGCATCTCCAGATGTATGTGGTAGAAGATAGTCTTCTGTCTGCTAATCGAGGCTGCTTAAGGAGTCTACCACTACTGATTTGTGTCTGTGTGAATAAGTGGACAGTTGTTACTGACACAGAAACGTGTTGAGCAAAGGTTGTTTGAGAGATGGACATTTTTTAATAGACTCCCATCTTGAGATATGAACTACTTTAGTTGCTATTCCTTCATATTACAAGTTCATTTTTACATGACAGGTTGCTAAAATACAGATACAATTTTCTAAAGAAAGGGAGAAAAGAATTTCACACTCTGATGTATCTGCTTATTGGTAATAACATTATTCACCTATTTGCAATTTAACAAATTATGTCTCATTTATCCAGACTGGATAGAGATAATGACTTGAATAGCTCCATCAAGTTTTCCTGCAGTCATGTTTTCTTTAGATTAAATAATCCTAATTCCTGTTCATGTATACTGAGATTTCTAGACCTTTGGTCATCCACGTTGCTCTTCTTTGGACTCTTACAAGAAGAACCCACGTGTCTTCAAGTGCGGTGCCCTTAATTAAATACAGGATTCCAGTAACAGTAATTATGTCAGAAGTTTCATAAACAATGATTCTATTTATAAATTCCAGTATTGTTTGACTTTCTCCAAGTGTAACACTGCTGACTTGCTTAGTTTGCAGTCCATGACAAAATCTATGTTTTCAACAGCACTATCTACCTATTCATCAAATTCCATGTATTTCTGCAGTTGAATAATCGTACAGGACTTCATAATTCTGGTTGTTATCTGTTATCCTGGTTTTAGACTTATTTGGCTTATTTTCCAAGATTATTTTTAATTTCAAGGTTGTACTGTATCATGGTTGCTTGTCCTATAATACTGAAGTACATAAATACAGTATTCTATCACCCAAGTTCTTAATGAAAATACTGAACAGTATCAAAACCATAATGAAGCTGTGTGACACTGGCCAGTACATTTTTCCAGTTTTGACAATGAATCACTAACAACTTACTTATGTATCTTTTTCCAGTCATTTTTACATTTATCTTGATCCTATTTCCCCAGCTTCCTTGTTAGAGTGAAGTGCAAAACTGTCAATGCTTAAAATAAAATAAAATACTTAATAGTTATTACTTTCCTCACTGATTCCTTCCACAAGATGTATGTTTTGTCACAGAGTAAAAGCATCTTGGCTTGACAGCATTTGTTACTGACAAATCTGCATAGTCATTATTTATCCCTTTATCCAAGATCACATTTTGTCTTAGGTAAAGGTTCAAGACAGAATGTAAATTAGTCCTTCTGTATTCTTACGTTACAGTTCTCTAAAATACAGATAGTTTGGGAGTACTTTTTGGTTTGGTTGATTGGCTTTTGTTTTCATTTTAGTGCATGATATTTCCTATTTCCTAAGTATTTGTGGGAAATAGAGGCCCATCTAGGCAAAGAAGGAGGGAATTAACCTCTAGACATGAGAGGTGTACACAAGGAAATCCTAAAAAATCCAAATAGCTTGAAGTTAGTTTATCAATGCTACTATCAATACATTTTAACTGAATTACTATAAAAGCACCTGCAACTTATCTGCATTTATAAAGCTTTAATGTGTATAGCTATGTATATATTAACTCATACTATGAGTACTACTGAGTACTGAGTATAGCACAGATCTACAGCTGCACACATAAAAGACTGATGTTTGCTGCTGCCGATGCAGGCAATTGTGTACTGAGTAAACTCTTGAAAAATAAGCCACAGCTGTTGTGTTTTGTTCTGTAACAACAAAGTCACTATCTGCTAACTGTATGCTGCTATAAATAATTCACAGATGATGCACGTGAACGTTTATGTAATGTCTTCCAGTAGGGGGTACCCTTTCCTTAATGCCAAAATTTGCCAGATTAAGCCAGTTACTTAAGTCCTCTGGGAGGGGAATACCTTATCTGAAGGAGAGTTGTCATTATACTCCCATGAATTTTCATGTATGAAACACAACATCCACTGCTTTGCTATGCAGTTGAATGTCATTTCTGTTGAGAAAAAGCTTACCTTTATCCTTCCATGCACATAGGGCTTACTGCCAATCGAGTAAGAAGCCTGGCACATCTTTTATAGTCTGTATGAAAAAAAAAAAAAAAAAAAAAGCATGACTAGATTACCAAAGTAATAAAATTTGCCTTTAAAAATCAGAATTGTTTTCAGTATGCAAATTAGTGTCATAGCAAAGTTCAATGAATACTTTAGTTTGCAACAGAATAAAAATCAACTCCTTTGGCTTAAAAGAGAAATGTGTAAAAATTGGGTAATAACTAAAAGCCACGTCTAATGGCACGTGTAACTATGCAATTGACTTCTGCACATGTTCTATCTGTAAACAAAAAGCATGAATGTGCTTGGGCGCTCTCCAAGTGTATGTATGTATGTATAAAAATTTATACATCTGTGCCTGTGCTTCCGCACGGGATCTAAACATGTGACTGTAGTATTTCCATATTAGAGAAGGAATAAGTAGTGCTCATCCACCTCTGAAATCCAGCCCTCAATGAGCAAGTCTGTCAACTTAATATTAAGTAATGCCACTCTCCAATAGATTTTCTTCCTGGGAAAGCTGTTAAATTAGACAGATAACATCTTCTAGTCATACAAATCTTAAGTCCAGCCCAAGTAGATGACCGTATCATAAACATTCATAAGAGTATCAAGTTTCATCTTAAAACTAGTAAAATTGTTTTTTCCACAGTAGTCCTATTGTTAGTTGTTCATATTTTAGGTACCTTCAACTTTTTGATGCATTCATAGTAAGACATGGAACCAATGCAAAACTAAACAAATTGTTTAAAAGGTTTTTTTTTTCATTTACATGAATACTGAAAGCAAACATTGTGAAAGTTGGTTGTGGACAGACAGAAAATAAATTATTTTTCAGGTACCAATGCTACTACACTAGAAGGTACTAGCAGTACTACAAAGTACTAGAAGGTAAGCCAACACAATGCTTTTGTACTGGCTACCACACCACAGCATCAGAGACAGTTTTAGTTTCTTTGCTGTTTGGCCTTCAGATTCCTACACAGAAGCAACAGTATAATTTGAAGTCAGGATATAATCAAAAAGAAATCATGCACATCATTCTGTGCATGAAGAGTTAAAGCACGTTGTTCATCTCCTTTTCCTAGAAGACAGTTACTTTAAAGAGATGCTAGTCAATCCAGCCCAGTAAGTGATGTTCACTTTTTCTAGGCATTATTTCATTAATGAGTAACTACATCTAATGTTTGCTGGAGATTAAATGTTAACAAACCCCAACTCACAGCACAGTTATGGTATAATTGCCACTCATACAAATTATCCTCCATTATCCAGACATTATGTTGGAGGATATGTCACCTGTCAGGAGGAAAAGGCTAATTTAGAGCCTTTAAGGCCAACTAGTTGGAGTACTCATTAATGCTGAGCCAAATGATGTTCGTGTTATGATCCTTATGAAGAAGGTTATATGACTGTTGCTTGTTCAGAACAGACAAGTTATGAACAACTTACATCTCCATCCATGTAAACAGAGTGTGATCTGGTTACCTGTCATATATAAAACCTTGTCTTTCCAAGGAATTCCTAATCTGAAGCCTTACAAATAGAGAAAATGTCCATGATTCTTACCAAATATGCCTTTAAAATACACTGGGCCGAAATACTTATTAATACTTGAAACTTGGAATCTGTAACTCTTGTTTCTATTCCCAGCTTTGCTACTGACCCAACTGGTTGACCTCAGACAAGTAAAATAAAGTGTGCTTCCATTCTGAAAAGCCTGTACTAAAATAGCATCCGCTTACTCAACAGGTCCACCTCAGTATGAATCTGGAGTCACATCTACTGACTATCTGATAAATGTCAGTGTTTGATTTTTATTTAATTCTCGCTACTGGCAACAGTGATGAGGCATCATAAGCTGCATTTGCTTAGTTGTGTCCATCTGCACTTACATTTTTTTTTTAAGCTAAGAACTTACACTTTTATAATTCACTGAAGAAAAATGTTGCAAAGATTCATTGTGAACATCACTGGTAGATTAGTAGCTGAACAGTC
This sequence comes from Rhabdornis inornatus, assembly GCA_013397075.1. Taxonomy (NCBI): domain Eukaryota; kingdom Metazoa; phylum Chordata; class Aves; order Passeriformes; family Rhabdornithidae; genus Rhabdornis; species Rhabdornis inornatus. The sequence goes on along the minus strand of VWZS01010651.1, from coordinate 482,360 downwards.
AAAATAGAAAATGTCTATAAAATGTGTCCTACATAAATAGTCAATGAAAAGTAAATAACCCCACCTGGATTTGTGATCCTATATTGATTTTAGCACTGGATATTAAATATAAGGTATTTGTGAGAAGAGTCATGTTCCTATGAAAAGCAAACACTAGGTTTGGAACCCATGAGGCAAATACATCAGTACCTAAGGATGCAGTGTTTACAGCCATTCTACAGAGTGTATTTGCAATGACAGAGTTTTATTTTCATTTTCCTCTCTGTAATGCTGATGCTGTTCTAGCAATGCTGTAGAGAATACTTAGTACATTTTAGAGCAGTCCAACTTTTTCTTTGCAGGGAATGCATTCTGACATTGTATCACTATCGATACTTGATAGAGCTAATAAATTTTAGAGTTTCCACTTGTTTTAGGGAAGTGTCTGCTTCTATTACTTACATGCTGGGATGGTGCAGTCCCTTGTATTGTGATAAAGCCGATGAAAGTGTTTGCTACATTTTGGGCTAAAGTAGAGTGGACCTGAAATATAAAGAAAAAATAAGTTATGAATCAGCAGAGCTCACAGGTAAGCACTGTATCTTACAGTATGTATGTGAAGTATGGATACCAATGCAAAATTAAAACATACCTGTTAAATGCTTCAAGAACTTGTCTTTCATCCTCAGATCTCTGGGAACTATTTCTGTTGGACAGAAAGAAGAAAAGTTACTCTGCTGCACTGGACCTATGCTTGCCAAGCATAGTATGAGGACAGGGAATATTCTGTCCAGCAACATCACCACTGTGTCCTGGCAGGTGCATGAAGGTCAAAAGTCCTGTGCATACAGTAGGCCAAATTGCAGGCATTCACTTTACTTAGGGAGACCTTGTAAAATGCTCTGTAAAACACAGTACTGATGGAACAATGTCTGTTAGGTGAGAAATCATTAATGACGATGGTTATTAACTCAGAGTCAGATCTTAGCTCTCTATGGACTACATTATCAAGTTTACCTAGATTTAAATTCTTTCCTATTATACGAGTGGAAAAGACATAAAGATATATTCAAGTCTGGGGTTGTGTCTTCTAATCCTCTTAAGCAAATGTAACCACTATTCTGTCCCAGGTATGTCTGTAGAAGCACTGGTCTACTGTAATCGTGAAACTGGATTGATCTACTTACAGGAATTTCCCTCCCTCCTCCCCAGCAGTAAATAAAATTCACAGGAAATGATTCCAAGCAAATTGCTCTCTTCTGGCTCCCTATGTTTGTGGTTTACCACCTTGTGTTTTGTGTTCAGCAGATGGCAAAATGAAACTGGTTTACTGAAATCCATTTTAGCCCTAACCCCTGCTTGTGACTTCCTGATTTACAGCTATCTTTGATTGCTTTCCGTTACAAACTCTATGCTGATAGCTTAGTGCTGATTGTGTATGATATGCTATATGGTGCTTTATTTACTTGACCATGAATGCTTGAGCAGCCTTTTTCATTCCCCTGGCACCTCTTATCAGATATAAAGCAGAGAGCATTTCCATCCAGATGCGATTCACTTGTGAATTTAGACACTTCTCGAAAGTCATTCTTCATTTACTTCTAACTTTAGTCAGTGTAAGTAAAATTGACCTTATCCTATTTGACCTAATTATGTCATGAAGAGCATTAAAAACACACATGCTTCACTCAGAAATTTCCCATGGGACAAGCTCACTAGGAAAGTGATGCCAAAACTGAAATCAAAGACTCTAACTAGTAGTTCCTTTTCAGAGTTGCTGGGAAAAACTCCATTATAATAACAGAATGAAAAATCCTGTTTCAGAATCAGTAGCAACACTACCAACTAAACTGTTCTGAAGCAGGATTATTAATTTTGTAGATAACTGTTCCACACAAGCCAGATGTTTCACACCAACAGGGTGACCAAAAACTATGCCCACATTCCAAGATGAGATTTAGAGTTGAGCAGATCACCGTCTGGCCTCTTTGACTCTTTGACATATGTAAAATAAAATGTTCTCTCCTGCGTTGACCTTAAGTAGAACAAAACTGTCTTCCTCTGTGCATTCATTAATCATCCAAATGGAGAAGCAACATCTTCATGACAGCCACCAATAAATGCAAATTATGAAGATAAATATTTGAGTATGAATGAGAATGACAAAAATGTACAATGAAGCTTTATGAGATCAATAAAGACAAAATAAATGGCACACTATCAAAATGAAAGCCAGTTTGGGAAAAGGTGAGTAGGTATTTGCTGGAAAATATTCCGGAAGTCACTTTCAGTTGGAGGGGTCAGATGAGCAGCAGTAATGCTGTAGGGGCTTGGGAGTGATGGAACACTAAATTAGACATGGCAGCAGGAGAAACTAAACCAAGTTTCAACTGGATGCACAGAAGTACATCACGAAACTAAGTAGGTTAGAGAAGAGCCAGTCAAAGGAGCAGAAGGATGACTGCAGGAGTGTCCCAAGCTCACAGCCTGCACAGTAACAGAGGAGTACAGTCTCAGTTCCCTAGTATTTCAAAGGTACTACCACTGGAGTACAAAAAGAACTAACAAGCAGGGTGATTCGTTCAGTGAAGCTGAGCTGCAGGGAAGACTTCTATATGTAAGGTCTTCAAGGATATGCTACAGTCCTGCAGGAGAATTCTTGCTAGGATCATTTCCAAGAAACACTTAAACCAAGCACATGATAGTAAGTGGTAACCTTCCAGGAAAAACCGTTTTCATCCCTTGTTTCTTTGATCTCAGCCCATTTCAGTCTTTCCCCATATTATTAGGTTTTGTTCAAAGCCACAGGAAGTTGGACTATCAGTTGAGTACATTATCCAGAGAGTAAAAGACTCTGAGAGGTGAACGGAGGTTTTCTACTCCAAATTTGCCATCTGTGTCTGTTTCTGATACCAAAGGGAATCTGCAGGTATTTTGAGTGGTGAATTCTTAACACAAAATTAGTAATGTGATGAACTATCTCGTTCACCGAGGCACCCTAGGGAAAAAAAAAATGGACTGTGACTTACCAGCTCTCTGCTCGTCCTGGTATCCTCCATAGTCAGCCACTTCCCTTCGATCCAAGTTATAGTCATGCTTGGAGAAGTACTGCATCCCACTGTCCTTCTCCATGTGGTACCTTTTCAGTTCCTGAATGATCTCCATGATGAGATTTAAGAGACTTTGCTTGTCCTTCAAATCTGTGGAGTCCGTTTTTTCTTTGCAGTATCCTGCTGAGAGCATTAAGAGTACCAGCCCCAGCAGCCCAGAAGACCTCAGTCCACTCATTGCAGTCNCGCCCCACAGCGCCGGCCCCGGGCAGAGCCGCCCCAGCGCCGCCCGCACGGCCTCCCCCCAGCCGGAGCCGGGCCCCGCCGCACGGCCGGGGCGCAGCCCCGGAGCGGGGCCAGGCTGGGGGTGCCCAGGCGGAGCAGATCCCCGGCCGGGACGGGCGTTCCGCCCCGCCTCTCCCCGCCCTGCCGCGGAGCGGAGGAGCACTGGCGAGGGGCGACAACTTTCCCCGAAGTTTCTGCCGGAGAGCCGCGGCGGCTGTGCCCACCCTCGCTGCGGGGCTCCGCGCCCGGGCTGCGGGCAGGAGCGGCTGGACGGGAGGTGCGCGGCTGGGGAGTACCCGGCCGGGGCAGGGGACAGCACCGCCAGTCTCCCCCTTTTTCTTCGCTCCCCTTCCCCGCAGGAGCAGCCCGGAGCGGCGGCCAGCATCATCCCGGAGCCGCTCGCCTTCGGGCGACTGACCGCCCGTGGCACACGGCCGCTCCGTGCCCTGCCAACTCTGGCTGGGTCCGGCGGCGGCCGCTCCCGCCCGCGGGCTGTCACCGGTCCCGCCGCACGCAGTGCTCCGGCCCGGCGCGGCGGGAGGGATGGGGGCGTGGGGAAGGAGACAGGGGGGAAGGAGGTTGCTGGCGCGCGCCGGCCGCTTTACCTGTGTCTCCGTCCCAGAAGCCGAGGTGTCTTCACCTCAGGAGTCGCTCCCCGGACGGCAGCAGCCCGCGAACGGCAGGGAGTCCGAGTATTCCGCGGCTGGCCCGCCCGCC
>VWZS01010651.1:387818-476548 GCA_013397075.1 Rhabdornis inornatus | reverse complement strand
CCGAGCCCCTTCCAACGAGAGCCCTTCCGCAGAGCACACACGGGCTGCCGCCCTCCTCGCGTAGCCCCTCGGGGCGCGGCGGGGGGAGGCCGAAACCCGACCCGGCGGAGGTCGGGGTGTTCCGTCCCTCGCTCCCTGCCCGCGTGGGTGAACCTGTCCCTCGGCCCCGCTGCCGGGCGCGCTCCCGGACCCCCGGAGCGCCTCTCCGGNCCCGCGGCCCCGAGCGCTGAGGCGCCGCCCGGCCCGCGCGGCTCCCTGAGGTGAGGCGCGGCGGCCGCAGTCACCTCCCTGATCGCTGTGTGCGGCTGGGCTCCCCGGCCACTTCTTCATTTCGATCGATTTATCTTCAAAACCAACGTATGAGTGGCACATGTCTACAAAGATGTCAGCTTGTGCTGTCAAAGTAAAGGTACAAAAACATTAAAAAGTACACACCATATGATGAAGAAAGAGACCCAGAGGCAAGACTGAGCAAGATTGCTTTGTCAAGTTTCCAGAATCCTTCCTCCTCTTGGCCTCATGGTTTGTTTTCAGTCACCTGAAGACTCGGGGAAAAAAAAAGAAATTGAACAATCAGTTCAACAGTGAGAAAGAATGTCCCTTTGCATGACATAACTTGGTATGGCTGTGTTTACATGTTAGTCATTCCAAATATTGACACATTGAGGTCACCAATTGGAGACAGGGAAAACGGAAAACGAGGCATGCAGAATACAGCTCAGTGTTCTGTTCCTAAGATTACATTGCGAGTACTCCTTCACCCGAAGTAATCTCTGGAAAAGGGTAGATGCAACTGCAGAGCTGAAAGAGGATTTCACATAACACCTGGATGGATTGTCCCCTTCCTTAGAGCTACAATTTCCATGTCGTTTTTGTCACCATCATGTAAGGAAAGTGCAGCCTGTGTTTTGAGTACACACCAAGTCAGGAATGCTAGGCTGCATCTTTTCTGCTGTCTCGGATGTACCCAGACGTGCCTGTTAGGTCTGCAATGGAGACCAGATCTCAAGGAACGACCAGCAAATAGTTGAATAATATGGTTTATGTAGCAGTCTTCCTTTTGAAAAGACAGTGGACATTAGCAGAAACTGCATTAATCCCTCTTACGAGATAACTCTACCATGACTCTGAGAATGGGATAGCTGGAACTGCCTTAAGACACACCAAGGACAAGTTAATGTCATAAATAATTGAATTCCAGTGCTGAGGAGTACTCCTTTTAAATTTACTAATATAAAAATAGACCCAAAGTACAATGAAGATATTAGCTGAGATATGAAGTAGATGAACAATTTGTTGTCTTTTTATGCATGCAGAGTCTGAGGCATGGGTCTATTCTGATTTGTTTACATTGAATTATACAAAGATATATAATAGCTCCCATGACTGCAATATAATTAAATTGGAATTTCCACTGATAGGTTTAGGGTGGTAATTTAATATTTCAACAGGTTATATTTTCTTGAGTATATTTTCTTAGGGCTCCACCTAAGCTAGCCATCTAGATGATTACTGCCTATATGCTACCAAGCTCCTACTCTCCATATGTATTGTCAAAACTACAATCCCCCAGCCTTCCATCCACCCTCTCTTGAGGCTCCTAAAGTGAGTAGGTGCACTGTTTGCCATGGCTGCTCACAGGTTCTTGGACTTCTTCCCTGGATGCCGGGAAGCGCCTGACTCTTGTCAGCACTAAACAGCCAGGATGGTGAAGAAAGCATTCTTCCAGGAATTACAAGATGTAAGTTTTAATCCCTTCAGGCAGAGATGAAAGATGAACACACCTTCCCTGCCAGGACAAAAACCTGCTTGCTTTCCTTGAAAGAAGGTGGAGAGGGACATATGAAACTCAGTCTCAAAAAGCAACAAGTACCTGAGAGAACAGATCCCTAGAGTTAATGCTATGCAATTAGGTTTTTTTTCACTTGTCCTGGAGGAGCGGTTTTCATTTAAAAGTGATGGGATATTTTTTGTCTTATTTTTACAGGACATGAAGTTAGTTAACTCTTCAATCAACAATTCTAACAATCAAAATCTATGTGTAGATTGATCTACAATGTTATTAAAAATGTGCTGTCCTTAAGCTGAACACTGTGATCCTGAGGATAAAGACCTCAGGAAGTAAAAATGCACAAATGAGATCAAATGCAGCATTTGGTGGATAGTTTTAGCCAGTGTACTCTTCCCTGTTCCCTTGGTTATGAAACAAAGACACTACATTTCGGATTCGGAACAAATGCCAGGCAGAATTTCTAGTTTTGTTAAGTAACACACATTAGTCACTGTTTTCACCAATTCCATTCTAGTGTTCCATTCTAGTATGCCATGCTAAGACAGAAAAGGAAAGATATCTTGACTTCCTTTACTTACATGGTGTACTTGAAAACAAGAAAATGTGTTCTCTTTGGTTCTGTTGTCTAAGACTGGTGAAATTTTCATGCTAAGGGCTCTACAGTTTTAAGCATGCTCTTGTTTCAGCTGACTATAACAGACATAAGAGTTCCTATCTATATTTAATAAAAGCAAGTGCAACATTTTCTGAAGTGATTGCAGAGCAGAGCTGGTTGTCTAAATCAGGCTCATAACCAATACATGAATTGAGTGCACGCTTAGAAGAAAATTCCAATGGACATTTATACTACTAGGCTAAAGAAATGCTTCTTGCATTGCTCTTTATTGACCTCAGAACCTCAAAAAATACTTTGAAATACATTTTTTTCTCTTAAACATTACATCAACTTACAAAACTCTTGGTTTAAAAACCCGACTTTTCACTCCTCATGAAAGAAAAGCAGTATTTAATCTTTGGGTTACACACCAATCCCAGTAGAGGTTAGTATTATGGAATGACATGGGCTGGTAATTCTGCTGGGTTGAGTAGGTATCAGTTAGTTGACATGGCAATTTAACTCACAAAATGTTGACCACACACATGGAATCTGCATGTGTGATAGTTACTTTTAAAATCTGTATAGAAAAATGCATCCAACAGATGATACTCTCCAAAATCTCTGTTCCAAGTTAATGAAAATGCGGAATGTTTTCAATATAATGTATTGTATATAAGTATAAAATAATATTTATGCACCTGGCTCAGTCATCTCTGTGAGCCTCCAACTCTCAGAGGCCATGCCCAATGACAGCTGCTGGGGAGACTAAAGATGAGGCAGTAAGAATTCCTATAGCACTGAAATCAGCCACAGAACATATATAACTAGAACAAAAGCTTCAACAGATGTTAGGGGTATTAAAGCCAATTGAGCATTTTAAGGGCTTTCCCCACTTCCTACCTGATGCAAATGCCAACAAGATTAAAATCCCATTAATCATCACTGCAACCAAAACCGAAGAACTTTGATACAGTTCCCAAATGTTTCATGAGAGCTGCAGCCAGGGCCGGCTTGATGTTTGGTCGTAAGTTGGAGAAAGAAACCACAACAAAGATTCCCAACCAGATTTTTGGCTAGAACTTTTTCTCTGCCTGTAAATTCAAGGCTAAAGACAGCTCTGAGTTGGTGAATGCATCAGTTATTGAACCAGTTTTAAAGTTATGTTCAGCTTTGCAGTGCTGCAGCAGGGCAATAGTGCTGCATCAACACAAAGTTCCTTTGGGAATCCTACTGAACCAGCAGGAGGAAATTTAAGTCTTTAGAGGATAGTCTCACTTTTTTAGATGCTTTTCATAGTATTCAGGGTACCCCCTGAAATCTCCAGAGACCATCCCTATGAATTATTCTGTATTTAGGTTTTCCGAGGTACTTTCTTTTAGACAGTAAAGATAAATGCCCCACTGAAGCAAGTCAAATCTCTCCAACTGTAGACTGTTGCCTACAGGAATACACTAACATAGACCAGACCCCCTTTTAAGCAGGTAAGTGAGGGTTAGGGGTTAATGCCATTCTATGAAACTACCTTCTGTAGCTACTGTGCAGCTCTGTGCTTGCTACATATGGGTTCACTGTGGACTCCTGTCTGTTCACTTAGAGTTAGCTGCAGCCGCAGAAACTCTTTCTACATCAAATTAAGATTACAAGTAAAATCCCTAGCTGATATCTCATTAGCTGATAGAATGCGTTACATTTTCTGGCCTACTCTGGTCTTTCTGTGCCAAAAGAAAGAGGATAGCTTCAGTGTATGTCAGAACTTAGTAATTTTAGAAGCAGAGTAGCTTTGTCCTTCATCACAGCCATGGTTCTCAGCTTGAAGAGACAAGTGGATCACATGTGTTTTTTAGAGCCATGGCTGATAAATGATGACATGTTTTGATAGTGTACTCTAAATCTGAGAATTTTTTCTCACGTTGTCTTTGCACCACTTCTTAAAAAATTTATGCTGAAAAACAAATGCCATCTCAGGCAACATAAGGATATCCCATATGACTCACCATCAGCATATGAATGCTTAGCACAAACACTGAGAACTATAAAAAGCTGAGGTACTTGTTTCCTTATGCAGGAAGTAGGCAGGCACACTGCTGGTTTAGTGAGCAGGCCTCATGACTATCCAGTAGAGAGTTGGATGAATTCTTACAGATCAGATGCAGAGGAGGCCCATTGGCCAGACTATATTCCAGAGACCTCTTGTAGGCAAGCACACCCTTGGAAAATCATGTGCCTACAAAAGCTGCTGAGGAAGGAAGGGGGGGTTAATCCCCTTCCAGGCAGCTATTTTTCAGGCCATAAACAGTTCTACAACTAGTGTGCAGCCCTGAGCCTCTTACACATGTCCATGGTTGACCAGAGGTTTTCTTCTTCCTGAAACCAGCACCGCCATCCCAAACTGTACCCAGTCAACCTCCTCGTGACCAGCTTCATAATGGGATTAAGCTGTCTTCACAGTAAAGGCAGAAAGTTTATTCAACAGTAACAGAATACTATTTAGAGCTGTCTCTAGATTTCAGAGTCCAGCTTGTATCTTTTCTTGGTTCTACACTTGAAGTGATGCAAAGATATTAAAGTGCAGACCATATTTTTAATATACTGTATTGTACATCCACAAGCTGAGGGTTGTGAATGTTGTCTCTCCTTGTATGCAAATTTGCTGTCCTTTAGAGGAGAGAAAACATCCTGGTTCAGCTCAGCTGCAGGAAGCCAAGGGCCTGGAATACACAGGATACATCTGCAGGAATAAATATAATGCGCTCACAAGCACTGATAAAGTCTGTGGCACTTAAGCCAGCTGGCACAGGATAGGCCACATCCATTCTGTCCATCCTTCTTACTGCCAGCAAGAGGACAGCCTTACGCAAACTACTCATTAGGAGCACTTCCTGGGCAGCCTCGCTTCCCAACAGTACACAGGGATCGATCAGGAGAGTTGTCACAGACTAACCACATTCCAGGGACTGCCCTAACAATTTAACAGTATTGATGGCTGGGTTCCAGTGCCAGGAAACCTCCCTGGCAGTTTTCACATTTGTTTTCTGCTATAGTCACAACCTGTGGGTCCTACCTGTGCTGCAAGGCGTAGAGACAAAAGCTTTGGGGACTCTTACCAGTTTGTAGAACTGACATAAGCTTTTTTTGCATCGTGTCCTAAATGCAAATAAAATAATCATCAGAAACTGGGAACTGCAGCAGCTTCAAAAAGCAGCCTCAAGACTTGAAATTAGTTTAAAAAAATAGTTCCATGTCTTTATGGTCAGGCAGCTGTACACAGCTTCCACTGGAGGCAGCAAAGAATCAATGCAAGTTGGGCAGAACCACAGTGAACTCATCTTAGTTATGCAACTTAGTAAAAAGGTTTTTTTCCTTTTCCCCTCAAGTCCACCATTTTTATAAATGCAAGATCTTTTAGATCTTGTATGGCAATGGGCCAAAGTTATCAATATCTTTAGTTTTTAGTCCAAAGAAAAAGATTTAAAAATAATTTTATATGACCATTACAATCTGGTCTTTCTCCTAAGACAGAAAATTGCTTTGTCTTACATTACATTATTTTTAAAAAGCTATAACGTACTGTTTAGGTTTTGCATGGCCTGGTTTTTGGTAGTGGGGGAGCCTACTTCTCACTTCTGTGAGAAGCTACTGGAAGCTTCCATGATGTTCGGCAGAGATAATCCTCGATGGCTCTGAAGATGGACATGCTGCTGGCCAAAGCTGGGCCAATGAGAGACTTTGGTAATGCCTCTGTGATAATACAGTAAAGAAGAAAATGTTCCCTGAGCAGTGTTGCCCAGTGCAACTGTGAGCTCTGCAATTATTCTATTTCCAAACATGAAATTAACAATAAAGAAAAAACACCTTGTTTCAGATGGAGCTATTTAGCACCTTTTCTTTGTCCATTCCTCACACATTAGAGGAGCAAGAGGATAATACTCAAAGGAAAAGGATCATGATCACAGTAATAATGATTAGAAGATAGGTAAAGTATGGAACTTCCATTGTCTGAAGAAGTCCAACATTTCAAAATATTTTAGTTTTAATCTGAGACAATTTCACAAACAAATAAAAAGCCTTCAAAGATACTGACAGTGGAAAATAAATATTAAAAAAATTTTGGGGAATCAGAATATCCTATGATTTTTCCAAAATTAAACAGTGCACACATCTCATTCAGAAGTGGGAGCATTCTTGGGAATTCCCCAGAATTAGGACTAGCACAACATGTGGAATGCCTTGAAGATATTTCCAGGTTCTTTAAAGCTTGAATATAGATTTCACAGGGCTGCTGTGTTCTTGGCTGCATGATGTTCTGCAACTCCTGACTGTGCCAAGAAACTTGAGATTGGCTGTTCCATCTGTTAAGTGCCCAGCTGCCAGACTCTGAAGCAATCTGTGTAGTGCAGCCTGCTAGGAAACAGCATTTGTGATTTATCAGAGGTTGATAGAAAGCAAAATATTTCTAGGGCACTTTAACAAAGAAATGCTCCTTGAATGAAATACTGCCATGTTTGAAAACTTCTTAGTAGCTCTCTATATGTAGTAGGAAGTTCTCAGTCTGAGAAACTGGGTAAAGGGAAAAAAATAAATGAGCATGATCCATTTAGGGTATTTCTTAGTAAGAGAACACTAAATATTGCCACTGTTTATTTGTTTGGGGTATTTTTATTTTTCTGCAGACAAGGTAAAACTCAGTGTATTGAACAAACAAGTCCTTGTGTAGGCAAGCAGATACGTATAGCAGAAAGGTATGAAGAAAAATCAGAAAAAGTTCTGGGGTTTTATATTAATGGGAAAAAGAATCAATATTTTCATTGTGTTCATCTTAATCTATATTCAAGGTGAGATGACCCTGTCACTGGTGTATCCCACAAGAATGGCAAGCAGTTTTATACAGTGTACTTTGGAAAAGAAACATTATTCCAATATTGGTAATATATGTGTCTGGAACAAATGGATGCTTTGATTAGTTGCTCCAGATAATATGGAAAACAGGTACATTTTTATTGTCATGTGAAGTTGAATGATTCCTTCTTATCTTACCCAAAGGAACACATAGAGAAAATCAAACTCAGGTGATACTTAACTCAGTAAAACCACATTAACCTGGATTCTAATTCTCTCAGTTGATGAAATATCCATATACTTTATGACTCCAGAAAAGTTCTTAATGAAACCAGCCCAATTAACTATTCAAACATCAGTGGATTAATCATGGGTTAATGGAAGATTACAGAGATAAGTTACTGTGTTCACCTATTTTCACAGATTCTCATTTTATTCAAGGCAAGAGCACCTGACTCATGTTCCAATTTGTGTAGAATGTTTCTTCTCACACTTTCTACAACCCTTTAATTATTTTTATGTTCTCTCTTTTGTGGGACTTCCATGTTTTCCCCTACCACCTTTTGTAAAAGGAAACATCAAGAGGTCACAGTGTGACAATAACAGTCTTACCGCTGTTGTATCTGGATTTCCAGTTGTGTATCTCTTGTTAGTAAACTCAAGTGCAAATTCATTCAGTCATTTTGCTACAGGATGGCATTGAGTTATTATGTTAATAGCACGTATTTAATTCCTTAATGATACAGTATCTATTTGGTTAACAGACTTTTTGTAAATGAAAATGTACTATCTAAAATATTATCTAAAATCTATATATTCTTAAAATTATCACTATTATGTATATTATCTAAAGAAATCCATCCCATCTTGTTTGAAAAGATGTATTAAAAATATTTTTTGACTGAGATTAACTAGAATTCTGTCTTTTAATTCTTTATTTATTGATTATGAAATATTTTTTGATTAATTTACTTCTGACTGGAATCAGACTAATCAATTAACACTCCACTTCCTCATCCGGAATGGTGACAAAAAAAAATAAACCAGTGTTTTCTGTCTTCTACTGTTTTGTTGTCACTGTAATAAATAAATAAAATTCAAATTAGGAGGGTAGATATTTCCTCAGCAAACAATTAAGTGTTACTGGAAACATCTTATGCACCTGTAAGATGCTTGTTTGGTTGTAATGTTGTCTAATATCTTTCTCAGTTGCTAGGAAATTAAGAATCTTTCCTTTATTCAATGTGACCCATGTATCTTATCTGGCTTTCATTTAAAGACAGAAGAAAAGTATTAATTGATAAATGTTCCTTTTCTGCACTATTAATAATTTAACAATCCATGTCTAGTTAAAAGGCCGTTTCATTGCTATGATTCATTTCTTTTTCAGTGCATTAGAATTCCTTACTCTTAGCTGTGCTGCAGATGGATCTTTTTCCATTGTTGTTAGCTTTCCTATGGTCTAGGTGGTTTTAGTTAAGGTGGGTTTTGTGTTGCAATATTATTAACACAAAATTTGCAGAGGAAAGTCATACCTTACAATTACATAATACCTGTTGTGCTTTTGTTTGAGAATTAAGTACACATCAGGGAAATCTGAATGACATTGTCAACAAGCTATCTCAAAATCCTCCAACATAAATAAAGCATCCACTGAATAAGAACAAAAGTTGTTACACATGAAGATGTGTAGACAGCAGAAAATGGAAAGTGGAGTAAGCAGTAAAATTTCACAGTGCAATACATTGGATTAAGCAGTAAATTTTCACTCTCTACAACTCCCTGAAAGGAGGTTGTAGCCGGGTGGCAGTTGGTCTCTTCTCCCAGACAACCAGGGACAGGATGAGAGGACACAGTCTTAAGCTGTGCCACGGGAAGTTTAGGCTAGACATTAGAAAAAAATTACTTACAGAAAGAGTGGTTGGACATTGGAATGGGTTGCCCAGGAAGGTGGTGAAGTTGCCATCCCTGGAGGTATTTAAAAAAAGACAGGATAATGGCACTTAGTGCCATGGTTTAGTTGATAAGGTGGTGTTAGGTCATACATTGGACTTGATAATCTCCAGGGTCTTTTCCAACCTAGTTAATTCTGTGATTCTGTAAAATTACCAGTAAAGACTGTGGAGTATCCCTGCCCCAGGAGGTGGGGATTCTACCTAGACAGACAGGATCGGGCAAGGGGCATGACTTAAAAGAAGATTCTGCCCCTCTACCCTGTGGGGCGTGCCCCCGCAAGCCCGGGAAAAGACACTCCACCCCATTTTGCCAGATAAGGAATGGCCCCAGAACGTTCTTCCTTTCCTGTAGCCTCATTGGTTTAAATTCTACTGCAGCATTCCCACCTTAGTTCTTCCCAATGGTTGTCCTCCTCGACCCACCCCTGACCCACCGTGACCCTAAACTCCACCCCTACCCTGGCGTATAAAACCGATGACTCTCCCTTCATTCTTGTCTTGGTCCCTGGCTCAATAAAGGGTTCTGGATTTTGCTAAACCAAGACCTGTCCTGTTGTCATGTTTTTTTGTTGGTCATTAGTGGCTGCCTGAGGTCCAAGACTCCAGGGCCCGAGGGAGTTGTTGCACCCCTCACTGTAGCAAGCGCAACAAAAGACCTTCAGGAATCTGTGCTAAGATTGATTATTTCCAGTATATTCATAAATGAGCCATTCCTTGGGAAATGTGACAATGTTTACTGATATTAAGGTATTCAGGAAAGCCTGACCATGAAAAAAGTAGGAAAGAGCCATGTAAGACTGCATGATCACTGCAATGGCAGGTGAAACTTGGTACAGATAGATCTTATGTTCAGCAAAATATATGGGGAAAATAATACAGATTTTACAGAAAAAGGGGATTGAATTTATTATTATTATGAATGTTGTCTCTTAATTAAAATCTATTGTTCTGGTTAAAATGTCATCCTGTTGCTCAAAATCAAGTCATCGTTAAGAACTATTTGAAAAAGAACAGACAAATATGGTGGAAGCTACTCCTTCCCTCTCCATGGAGCATGGTGTTCTGTCTGCAGCTATGTTCCCACCTCTCTACCCACTACAGAAATACTTTAGCACTGGATGAGGCTCTGAGAAGTTTGACAGAGGTGATCAGATACTTGAAACAGCTTCTGTACAGGGAACATCTAAATGTATTAGGACTTTCAACATGGAAGTTATGATTGATGGCGTGTGGTAAAGGCCTATGAAATCAAGAGTGCTGTTGGTAGAGTAGTAAATAGGGAATACTTCGGCCTTCCAATGAAAGGTTTGGAGGCCTTAGATTCAAAACAGATGATAGGAACTGTTTCTTAGCTTGTGGTTATCTGTAAAACACTCTGACACAAGATGATCAAAATGGTAAGAGCTTAAATATATTCAGAAGTGAAGACCTTCTAGACAATGCCATTCTTGCCAATGATGTTGTTGATGTTTGATCGCAACTCAGAACTCACAAAATCAGCAGGAGAGGGTATTGGATAAAGAGGATAAGGCAAGTCTGTTCTTGCAGCAAATGGAGAAGGTACTTGTTTTACTGTGGAATTACTCTTGAAGCAGTCATTCAGGAGCCTGGAATAATGTAACCAAACATGGCCATTTGAAAAGTGGGCTGGCAGCACATTCATAACATGGCATAGATTTTTCCATATGAAGATACTGAGGAGTCTGCAAGTAGTTTGAATGCCATAATGAATTTGATGAGAACTGTGGTGTCACTAAATATGCTATAAACTGATTTTGATTCCAGCCCATCCAGTTTCAAGGCAATCCCATATTTGGTGAATAAAAGGGCAGTCTCTGCTGGGTACTGAAAGGTATTCCCAGCCTTGTTGGTCATTGCATCAGCTTTGTGCTTCAGCTTCTCAGTCTTTTCTAAATAGTATTTCATTGAATGAAGTTTTTCAGAATTGATTAGAGGCCTCCTTGACTTGAAGGTACCATTTGGTAAAGAAAGCACTGGGAAATGATTTGTGATATCTCCTGCAGATCCTTTGACACCCTTTGACAGTTCTGTGTGATTTCTTTTCACTTTCCTCTGCATGGTGAGTGAAGGATTCTTATGGTTGTTCTTGTTCCTGGCAGTGTTATCCATGGGAGGAAGCTTGTCAGTCTCAGTTATATGTCTCTTTTTGGGCCGTCTTGGTTGACTTTGGTGCAGCCTGCAATAGACATATGTGACAGTGGCAGGAGCAGCAGATCTTTTTTCTGGGTTTCAGATGAAATTTTTGATGCTTTCAGTTTATTGGAGTCTGTTAGCTGAAGACTGCAATGATTTTGATTCTTCTTCTGATTTCATTTCCTATCATTCTCCTTCTCTCTTCCTCTTTCAAAGGGACTCCTTAGGAGTATCTGTGGCTTTCCTTTTAAACTCCTACTTCCTTGCACCAGGTAGTTCCTTAGTCTCTGCTCTCTTTTGGTGTCTGTCTTTCTTGGGGGACCAAGGGTCTTTTGACAGATGATGAAGATCTATTTTCACCATGAGGTGATCACAGGTGGTGGGTCATTCCTTTTCTTTTGGAAAGAGCAACCAATAAAAGACAAGGCAGTTTTTCCATGTGGAAGCCCTGGCACCTGTGGCCGCTGCCTCACATTGGGCATCAAAAAAGACCAAAACACCATGCTTGTTAAATCCAGCTTTCACCCTACTCAACCAAATATTTAATTGTACAGTACTTGTCCCAGATCTTTACAGTCCCAAACCCAAGCCCATTTCCAGACAAAACCATTTGCTTAATAGTAATTCAGGATGCCATCACGTACACTATAATCTATTTTGAGTTGTTGAAAACCAACTATATTTCTTATATGATATGATCATGCTTGCTTCAGAAATAAATGTCATAGCTCCAGACCTACAGGCATCCCTGGAGATCTTGAAAATCCCTCTTAAAAAAAAATTCAGCTGTTTCTGTTGAGAAACCTTAATTGGAAGCAAAACTAACTCTACTCTAGATTGAAGACCCTTAACAATTATGATCTCCAACCTTCATTATATTTTTGTAGATGACTATGCTTTGTTCTTCAGCTCTGGTAGCCATATAAACCACCTGTCAATACTTGCTAGAAAATAAAATAAAACCCATATTATGCCTACTGGTTCCTGGTTTTATCTTAGCCATACAAGCTTTGCAGGGTTTAAGTTTAATCAATCTATTCTTCCTGTTCTGAATATTTTCACTTTACCAGCAATACAGTGATGACTCACAAGAACTAATTTTTTTAGTTCCCTCAAATGGAGTTCATGTGGTTTTGTTTCGAATCTAGCAAATTGACTGTTTGTATTCGATAATAAAATTATACACACATGCTTGTCAATTCCTACCCCAGTGCAGGAGTAGAAGAGGTTGCATACAAATTTTTCAAGTATTTGTGGATTTTAAAAGTGCGGGACTGCCATTATGTGTGTCCTGCTTCTTCTGTAATAAGTGAAAAAACGATGTCTACTCAAGGAAGAAGGACTTTATTGTTTTTGTTCCCTGGGTAGCCTTGCTGCATTTGCTGTGTGTTGAAACATTCATCAAGAGTTGTTCAGTGGAGTGATACCAGTGATCCTGTGATGACCATAGGCAAAGGCAGACCACCTGAGAGGAGGAATGTCTGCAGCAAGGCTGTTGCCAATAGAAAATGCAGATTCAGAGTTCCTTGGTGAGAAAATCAGGAGGTAGCAGCACACCACCAGCAATAGTTGCGGCAAATGTACCTACAGGTGCAGTTAAAGGTGGCAGCAGCAGACCCAGTAGAAGTTTTGAGAACCTATGAGCACTTGCAAGAACTTATGGCACAGTAAGAGCAATTGTTACAGGAGGAACATTAAAAACAAGAAGCTCCAGAACTAAGGAAAAGGATTAAGAGTGTTTGCTCTGATCAGCAGACCACAATAAAAAGGGAACCAGCACACAGTGTAAGTACAATGATGTTGAAACTCACAAGGACTGGTTGTTTCCCAATAAAATCAGCCTGAGGGTAACTGGGAAGCATTTGTAGAGCTTTCCAGTGGCTTAATGTGATCCAGACACCTTTAGGTTGTCAAGCTATCCAGTTTGTGGAAGACAGTTTGGAAAATCCCAGTCTGCTGCAGGAATTCTTGCAGGGAATGTAAGGTCACATGTCAAATGTGGTCTAGCATTGACTAAAAGTGGAGGCTAGATCTTACTCTGAACATGAAAAGTGTCTCCAACACTGTGCTTTGCTTCTATAAGAGAGATTAAGTTGTTGATCTTCATGGAATTCTGTGGCATATTGTAAAGGATGGCTATAACATACAGGGCGTAGATCTATTATGGTTAGGAAGTTGTTGCTTTAACTAGCACTTGATTTTCAGGAATGAGGCACAGTAACAGACATGAAGATTCTGTCCTCAGGATAAGAGAAAAGATAAGCACCTGCCTGATAAGTTTTCAGAGACGTTTGTTTTGAGATTAAGGACACGCATGCTTTTTGGACACTTCTACACAGGTGGCTGCAGAACTTCTGAATATAGAAAGCCTGCAGCATAGAGTAAAAGAATAGCAAAAGATGGGTGTTAAGAACATTGAAGAGTTAGATCTGGAATAGATTAGATCAACTGTTACAAAATGTGACAGGAGATCTGACTACGTATTGACCGTGCCACAATTATCTTTTGTTGTGTGTTGGAACTTTTTGATGTCTATCTCAGATGAAGTATCAGCAGGCTAACCTGAGGGTTTCTCTTTTGCATGGACTGCAACAATGTTGATAGCAAATAACAACGGAGAAATTACTTGTGAGACTGATCTGCCTTCTTAGGTGCCTCTTTTTTGTTAGCATTCATTCCATTCTTTCAGCTCTCACGGTAAGAGTTTATTGCTAAAAAATTGGATAGGTGTTCCCTGCCTACTCTTGTTGTCGGGGCCCTGAGTGCCAACAACAGCCTCTTCATTCCTTTCCCCCCTCCAAGATGTTTGACACCCACGGTCAAGGCCAGCTTTGATATAGTGCAGCTGTGTAACCTGGGAGCAGATTGCTGCAGAAGGATTTGTGAAAGAGCTGCAAGAAGCTGTGTTTGAGGCCTCAGATGGCTGAGGAGCTGAATTCCAGTTCAAGCCTTTGTCTCTGGTCCTTATCAGACCCTTACATTCAACCCAAACCCATCTTTACCATACCAAACCCATCTTTACCATACCAAAGGATACTTCTAGTAGGTAGGTAAACAGCTCTAAAACATTTGCATGTATCACATCCAGCACATCTCATTTTGAATTTATATCTATTATGCTTTTAAGTAGAACCTTTATAAAAACCATAAACATATTTTTCAATAAATCAGTAACACTGAGAATTCAATAGATGAGAATTATAGACTGGAAATTACTACACTGAACCCACCCACCTCTGTCATTTCAAGTTTTTCTTTTTTGGCCCTTAAGAGCTCAGAAAAGTTAGGTTTTTACTGTGTCTTATTTGAGAACCTCACACCTTTTCCAAAAGCATAGACACTTAGCCAGGAGAATTAATTCTTCCCTAAGTCCTTAGGTAAGATAATAGTGCCCACAACATTATGAAGTGTTATGAAGTGGGACCAAATAGTTAATAATACAGTACTGAAAAAAAGGCTCATAGTCTTGGAATAAAAGCTGGTGCCCAACAGAGTGGAGGAGTCAAGCTCATTCTCTGGCAGTTTTGACTAATAGCTGCAAAGCGAGACCGAAGATTAGGAACAGTGATGCAATTAATGTGAGCAGGAGAGATACTGAAGAACTTGATACTGAATACATCTTGCAAGCCATGCAGACCTAAGATGAGTTGAAGCATTTCATTTTTGTTTTTGGTTAAAGGTAGATATATACCTTGATATCAGGTTAAGAATAAAAAGGATAAAGGCATTCCAGACCTAGCCTTCATCAGATTTTTGCACATTTACCAAGATCCAGCAATAACCTTAAGAAATCAATCACTCTTCTTCTTAAATTTAATCTCAAAACTGGTTGGGGAGAGGGGGGCGACATTTGAGGTGCCAGGAGAGCAGGTGAAGGCACTGTTGCTATATCCCAAAATTTCTATGATCTCCTCTCCCCAACAGTACTATGAACACCAAAGTCAAATCTTATTCTTAAGACTTTTCATCAACCTACAATAACCTAGGAATTAACTGTAAGATACAACACCTTGCCAGTTCCAGCTCAAGTCCCAGTTTGCCAAGTAGCATTTCTTGACAATATAATGAATTTTGACATAACCACCATCTTTTGCTTTGTCTTAGCTGCACAGTAGCAGGCTGGGGTAGCCACAGAGCTATCTCCTAAAAGGTACTCTTTAAAGATTCCTTCCTATGGAAACACAACTGTTAACAAGTTTAAAAATAAGAAGGATTATAGTAACAATGACTACAGAGTTGGGATAATGACTTATCTTTTCTGAGAAAATTGTAGGACCAGACAAATTATAGCTGAGTTTCATCTGAAAGAGAAGTTTACTTCTGCAACATAGGCAGCATAGTTCTCTGTAAAAGGTCTAGGGCTAGTTTTATGGCATGGGGTAGTACTAAGAACAGCAGGGACTGAAGTCTTTTAAGATGCAATTTGAAGAGGAAGAATGAGGGTGAATGTTGTGAATTACTTCTTTTGAGTCTTTATGATGATTGTGTTGGAGAATTTACTGTTCTGATGAGGTTTAGGAATAGAAATAGGTGAGAGGATCACAGCAAGGAATTAAGCCTACTGTGAGACTGAGCAAAGCACACAGGACCAAGAGGTTCTGTAAAGGAATTTATGGGTCCTTAAAGCATAGCTGAGACAAGGACTACAACTGAAAGTGAAATGTAGGTTCTGTGTAAGAGGCGCTGAAAATCTTTGGGAATTTTGTGGGCTTAATTCTTGCAGAATTAGGGTGATCCCACAAGTGGCCGGGATAAATGGTTTTATTTCTTGTTCAAATGCGATTCACATAAATTTAGGATAAATGTATGATTGTAAGGGGGTATAACAGTTCATTGGCAGCTGAAAAAAGTTAATTAAACCAGTCTGTGTAGACTAAAACAGCTGGTGTTTAAAGAAAACTGTGTTTAAAGCTAGAGTAAGGGTGAATGTCTCAGGAACTAGAAGATATGACACACAAAATCTATGTTTATACTGGAACTACAAGTCTCACATATTTAGGTTGTATATGTTACTTAAAGCTATATTTCTGATTGTTTCATGGAACTATAAAGCAAGTGTTCTAGAGCTAAACTGCTAACAATATAGTCCAGGATCTTCTAAAACAAGATGAGAAATGGCCTTGGAAAGCCTGTCTAATACTGATATGGACATTGATTGTTGGTAAAAGGTTATTTATTGCAGTTAGTATTTTTAAAGACAGGAGATCAACTAAAAGAAATTTGTTTCTACAGTTTTCAGATCTTGTTTTCTGCTTTTGTGCTTCTTCCAAAAACAGTCTTAGCAATTTAACCCTTTCTGTCCCTGACTCTGTGAGCCTTAGGGGTTACATGTAGCCCACATTTTCAATATGTCTTGGTCTGGATCTCTGAACTGAAATGAAATATAAACCAAACAATATACTTGTTGGCCAAGTCCATCTCATTCTGACCTATTTGACTCTGCTAAACATATCATCCTAGGCCTGTAAATCACACACAACAAACAGAAAAATTTAATTCCTGCTTTCAAAGTTAATCTGCCACACAAAATAGAAATTTTACTTGTACTCTACAGTTGTGCAGTATACTATATTGTGTATGTGACCCATTTCAAGCTTCTGATATTGTGGATTCTAGAGTGCAGAACTGTAGGCACCTGGGAAAAAGATCTTTTTCACTTCTTCATGTTCTCAACGTTAAATCAAAGCTTTCTTCAGATATATTTAATTCATACTTGTCATATGTAGCATTGCTGGTAAACCCTTCACATGCTGGTGAATTCTGCTCATATTCTCAGAGCTAAATTTTATCCTTTTGATAACTGAATCCAGAACCCAATAACATCTAGACAATTAACCAAACCAAATTTGCTGCTCTAGCACCAAGTCTTTCACAGGCCTTTGTGCTTTTCAAGTGCTGCTAGTAACACTATGCTCCTTCATCCTTCCTGGGGTGATCTTGCAGCTTTTCTTAAACTAGCAGTTCACGTCTGCCTCCAAAGTAAGCAAAAGCCATTGTCTGTTTATATACCCCTGGATTAGCTCTCTAAGCACTGAAGAACCCCATTTTGAACCTAGATTTTCAGGCTTCTCTTTTGAGTTGCTAAATCTATTTCTAATCCAGCCTTAGCCTTGCTAAGAGGCTGAATTCCCTTCCCTAATTCATTTAATGTTATTTTCTCATGTTCTCTGGTATCTGTGTTCTGAATCCAAAAATAAAACTAGGTCTTCAGTCCAAGTATAACTGTGACTCCAAATTTAGGCAAATATCTCAAAAAGATAAGGAACTAGCTAGAATTATTGTTGGCCTTCACTGTTATACCAACTTTATTGGCCTTGCAAATGCAAATAAATTAGCTTTTCAGATTCTTCTCTCTAGGACCCGGAAATGTGTAACAGTAAAGAGTTTTCATGTCTAATAAAAAAAATACTTTAAATGCACTTTAAGAATTTTTGGTGCTAGCAGACATCTCTGCTGCTACCAAACCTGGCATCAGTGTCAGGAGTTTGCCAGTGCTACTCCAGGGAGTGCAGTGCTAAGCCTCATTTCTCTTCTCAGCCACAGGACTTGTCTGATGTGTGATCTATGGTAAGTTTACTTCTGAAGTGCATCATGAGGTTCCCGCCCAGCTGGAGTCTATTTAAGAAAAAAAATGTGTGAAGCAGGGGTTATCTTATATTTACATCCTTATCATAGATGTGTATCTATCCTCATTAGAAATTACACAAATCTCTTTTTCCTTGTAATAAGATTGTTTTAAAATATTCCATGTTCTGAAGTCAAAACTTCTCACATGCATTAAATAATAGACTTTGCCTCCCCAATTCACTGTTTAAACAAGTTTGCTGTTCACCTTTAGAATAAAAATTCAGTACTCAGTTGCCAAACTTAATTAAAATTGTGTTGTTTTCTGTATCAGAGTTAAGTTTTTTATCTTTTCACAGATGCTTCCTTGTATTTTCTACTCATGAGTGAGTTATTAAATAACATAACATGCCCAAGAGACTCCAGAATACAGAATTGATGCTTACTAAAAATACTTATGTTCTTTTGCTTGCTTATTAAAAATACAAGAAAAAAGCACTAATCTCAGAATTACTGGACAAAATACAGATGTGGGTATGAATTTCTTTTCTTTTTCTGTGTGAAACTTGTGAAAATGCTTACTGGATAAAATGTCAAGATGAAATGCTACCTTTCACTTCACCATGGTAGAGTATATAAAAATACATTATATGCCATGAAGTTTTAAAATACTTCCTTCATTACCCTAGATTGTGTAACTAAACCAATTTTGGATTTATTATCTGACAGTTCAAAAAACTTATTGTTTTTGAATAATTGAGAACTAGAGCTTTAGATTCTGAGATCTTAATTTATGTTACGAATGTATGTTACATATAATAAAATGACTTACTGGTGTGTTGAACTAAATACAAAGTTGCTTGTAGACCTTATGAAACATTACAAAACTTTATTAACATTTCATTTTCTTAATTTTTTTTGTTAAAAATTATTTCATTTTTAGTGTTTCTTCACCTGCCTTCCCTAAAAATTACCCTAAACAACAGTTTAAGAATGATCTATTTAATATATGAATAAAGTCCTAGCATACTAATAAGTGCTGAAAAGAAAATCTTCTCAAGACTGCTATTTCACCCACAATTTCAGTGTCAATAAACAAATAAATGCTAGTAAAAATATCTGTTAATTTGTACTTAAAATAGTTGCATGTATCATTGCATGCTTTGCTTACAATTGAATAAATTTAGGAAAAAAATGATTATATAATAAGCGTAAAGAATTGAACTGAAAGAGCTCAGGAAACCTTAATGTAGCTATTTTCAAGTTTTTGATTGTGTGACTTCGAAACCAAAGTAGGGTTATTTTTTCTGTAGTTCTTTTTAGGTATCTGTGAGTAAATTATTCATTTTTATTAGATCTTTCTGAATGTTTATGTAGAACCAATAGAATTAATCTTGGGGAGATCTGAGTTCTGTTTTAATACTTACCTTATACCCCTAAAGCACAGTGGGTGTTTCTTTATGTCTTTTTGCCTCTGAGCATGATGAAATTTAATGATAGTTGGGGTCTCTTTAATTGTCCCTTACCTACAAACTCTGGATTTGAGAGCATTTGTAGCCCTCATAAGGTAAAAATGCTCTTTTCCTTTCCAAGCTTATTAAAAAATTCCTTGCAACCTTCAACATCCCCCTGGGCCTGAGAGTTTTCTTTAAAAATATAAGCATAAAAATGGTTATTTTAAATATTTCCTCCACACTTATTTCAATAAATACTTATGCTTTTTTTAATACAGATGAGTTGAAGTAATTAAAATAATCTTTTTTTTTCTGAATTTTAGTTATTTTCAAATATTTTCATGCATTCATATATTTCTTCATTTGAGAAGACAAAATTTAACAGCTTAAATGCTTAATTAACATGCAGTCTTCCTTTCCCTGCAGTTTTCCCATTTTGTACATGCTTAAAACATTTAGATGAATTTAGAGAACTCTGAGCATAAACCTTTACTTGTGTACCATTGTGTGGTTTAGGTGATGCTGAGCTTGTGCAAGGTGCCCTGTACAAACAGAAGCCTTCTCAAACATGAGCACAATTTTGTGCCAAGCTTAACCAAGCTCAATCCAATCCTTCTTCCCCTCTGTATAGTGGCACATAGTTACAGCTTCCATCAAGAAAGCAGAGAACCTGAATTGTATGCCATTCAATTGAATGCTATTCAAGGGAAATCATGTGGTCCAGGAGATTACAAGATTATGTTTCCATGACAATGTTATTTTAAGGCTGCTTTGGGTGGTGTTGACAAGGCATTCTGCATCCTTACAGAAGCTCTTTTTCCATTCTAGAAATGGTTCAAGATTAAGAGAGTGAGAGAGACCAGAGGATGGACTGTGCTTTCATAGCTTAATGTCCAGGCATCTCTGCTGAGAAGGCAACTCCATTGTAATTCTGCTCCTTGTTCACCATCTACATTTTATATTGGATAGTTACCAGTTCAATAAACAATCCTCCTCATTTCCAGAAGATTGTCCTAGCCACCTGGTATCAATATTATGTCTTTATTTCTTGGATTAAATCTTTATTTTTTCAGAAATTTGAAATCATGGACGATTCTTCAATCCTTCAAGGTAGAAAAAGTCTACAGGAGATATGAAGAGTGTCCTTTCCTCTTGCAAAATGACAAGTCTTAGAGAACTGCCTGAGTCACTCTAAGGTGTGTGTGTGTGTCCTTATGACACACATTCAAACCGAGGAACATTCAAACTGAAGAACCACATCCACACTTCACAAGGGATATGTATGCACATGTCTGCAGTAATCAGGAAAAAACAGAGACATTGCATTCTTAGTATGTCTCCAGAATAAGACACTAAATCCCTCTTAGCTCTTTGTTGGAATGGAAATAAACACATCAGGGACAGTTTAGGCTATAGAGGTGTTCATAAAAATTTTCCTCATAGTTTTTCTAGCACCTCAAGGGAGGTGATCCTGCCCCTCTACCCAGCCTTAGTAAGGCTACATCTGGAGTATCCAGTTCTGCGCCTCAGTACAAGAAGGTCAAGAAGCCCCTGGAGCAGGTCCAGTGGAGGCCTGTGGAGAGGATTAAAGGACTGGACCATCTCTCTTACAAAGAATGGCTGGGCCTGCTCAAACTTGAGATGAGACAGCTGAGAGGGGACCTTGTCAATGTCTGTCATTATCTGCAAGGAGGTGTCAAAGGATGGATCTTAGGCTCTTATCCATGGTGCCAAGCAGTAAGATGGGAAAACCTCATGGATAAAGATAAAGGCAGTTTAATAAACTCAAAAGCAATGTCTGGGCACAGAAGCAAAGAAGAACAAAAGCTTTATTCTCTACTTCCCATCAGCCACTTCCTGGGAAGCAGGCTTTGAGTACACATAGCAGTTGCTCTGGAAGACAGGCATTGTAATAATGAATGCTTTTGCATCTGAGTAGACATCATATGGTATGAAATGTCCCCTTGGACAGTTTGAGTCTGCTGTCCTGGTTGTTTCCCCTCCCAAGATCTTGCCCACCTGGAGAGAGTACTGATTCTGTGCCAGCACTGCTCAGCAGTAGCCAAAACACTGGTGTGTAATCAACGCCTTTTTAGATACCAGTACAAAGCACAGCACTGTGAAGACTGCTCTGGTGAAAATGAGCTCCAGCTCAGTCAGATCCAATACACTGATAAAGAATGAATTTCATTTAAAAAGAGCTGTCTCAAAATCTAGACTAATCTGCAAAAGCCCTATTTTTTATAGATGTGATCTCTGTCTTTAAAAGTGAACTTTGTGTATCTTTAGACGTATTTGACAGTGTCAATGGGATGAGGTCATTTTGGTTAAGGATTCTAGTTGAAATCTGAAGAAAGGTTCTTGTGGCTTAAACCTTTTTTATTATGTCACTTATAATCCTCGTAACTTTAAAAGGATGCTATCCCAAAGGACATCTGTTATTTCCCACTATCTCGTTTTTCCACCAACTTAACAATACTCGTACAGCTCATTCTTAGCTGTAGCCACACAGAAGTCATTCAAAACATCAGAGAACAAAAGAAGCTAGATCAGAGTCTAAGAAGTTGCAACAGTTCAGTTTAGCACCACTTCATTGATATATCTTCAAAACAGTATTGTGGATGAGACAAAGTTATAAAGTACATATGGATCATCAGAATGAGTGTTTTCTTTTCATGGGCTTTGTAGAGGCCTAGAAACTGCACATGGTCCTATAATTCCTCCTGCTTGCTCCCCCTGCTACATGAATTAGTGTATAGCCCATAGTTGAGCTGGTTTCCCAGAAGTGTGACATCGTCTCCCATAATGCAGCCTTCTCATTATTCCCTTCTTTATGGCATCATAGTGTCTTCAGCCCTGTTTCAATGATTACCATTGCGATTACCATGATGATTTTGATTTGATTACCATATTTCTCCTGACCACATCACCCTGCATCCTTCACTTGCCACCCATCTCTCATTTCCTCATCTGATGGTTGATTATCACCTCCTTTCTCCCATCTTTCCTAGCTGAAAGCTCTCCTCAGCAGGTTGGCCAGCCAGCTGGCAAAGATGATTTTGCACCACTTGCTCAGGTGCTTCTCTAACTTCCTAGGAGTCCTAAAATCCTCAAAAATAGTAATGAAAGCTTAATTCCTGATGATGATACCAGGTCTGCAAACAGTTGTTTACCCACAGGATCCTTCCAGTCATCCTTGTGTTCTTCCCTCTCACCCAGGAGGATTACAGAGAGAGAACCCTGGGCTGTCATGCCCTTGACCATTGCCCCAAGAGCCTTGTAAGTCATGCTTGGTACACTCCGCATCTTCCCTGGTAATGCCGTGGACCAGCATGGACCAGCATGTCCATGCCAATGGAGCAATCAGGGGAACAGTCTGAGGGCTGGACAAGCCATGGCAGTCTCCTGACAGCATCCTTCCTGGGTGCCAGGCCCCATCATACAGTGGGCAATGCACTTACAAAAAAATCATCCTCATTTTTGCTGCAGAGCCTCTGGGCACACTGTATCCACACTGAGTTGTAGGCAGGCTGTATCCATAGTGACAGAAAATCATTAAGGTGTCTAGAAGATATGTAACCCTCAAAGGCATACTTTAAAGAATCTCTACTCATCAATGAAGTGGCTTTTGCCAGTCCGAAGAGGGTGTCTGTGCTCAGAGCTGCTGGTTTTATATTCTCCAGAGACGCTCCACAGAGCTTCCACACTGAGGCCCCGGCAGCAGCAGCATCTCTGTGAGGGGAGGCCGGGGCTGCCCCAGCCGGTTCCAGCCAGTTCCAGCCGGTTCCAACCGAATCCAACAGGATTCAACTGCAGGGCGCGGCTGAGCCCAAGGGCCAGGGCTGCTCCCGCTGGACACAGCCGGTTCCAGCTGGTTCCAGCCAGTTCCAGCCGGTTCCAGCCGGATCCAACTGCCCTCCACACGGCGCGGCTGAGCCATGGCAAGGGCTTCCCCAGCTGGACACAGCCAGTTCCAGCCGGTTCCAGTCGGATCCAGCCAGACACAGCCGGATCCAATTGCCCGCCACAGGGTGCAGCTGAACCCATGGCCGGGGTGGGGGCACTGCGGGGACTGCACGTGGAAGGAAGGGCAGAAACGGTGCACAGAAGGTGGTGAGGATAAAACATGTGAGACAAACAACCTTGTGAACACCAAACTGAGACCTGAAGGAGGTGGAGGAGCTGCTCCAGGCCCCAGAGCAAAGATTCCCCCACAACCCGTGGGGGAGCCTGCGGTGACACAGGTGGTTCCCTGCAGCCCATGGAGGGGACCGTGCTGTCTGTCCATGGGGGACACCACAGGGAGCACATGGATGTGTTCTGAAGGAAGCGGTAGTCATGGATATATGCTGCTCCATGCTGGAGAAGACTCCTTAAAGGAGCTGCAGCCAGTGGGGACACCATGCTGGAGCGTGCCTAACCTGAAAGACTGGCAGAGAGGAAAAATGGGAGAGGAAAGGAGCAATAGAGAGGAGTTCATATGGATCGATCACAGTGCCCATTCTCCATTCCCCTGTGTCACTTGGGGTTGAAAGAAGAACATAAAAGAATCAGGAATGAAGTAGTGAAATTGAGCCTGGGAAAAGGAAGAGTGAGATCTTTGTTTTTCAACATCCCACTATATTTTGAATTTTCAGTAAATGAAATTATTATGCCTAAGCTGAGGCTCTTTTGCCTGTGATGTTAATTGTTAAATGTCCTTCCTTTGATCCATGAGTTTTCCACCTTATTTTTTCTCCTCATCCTATTGAGGACGGGGAATGAGCGAGCAGCTGGGTGGGGGTCTCTGCTGGCCAAAGTCAAAATGCCAGTCTTTTATCTTCCTGCAAGATGCACATGGCAACAACGTTGTCCAAGTAGCAGTCACAGCAGGGAAGTCCACATAGGACAAATTACTAATTTCCAAAACTTAACTTCCTATAAAATTCCCAGATAACAATATGTTTTATATGAGCAAAACACCATTTTTATTTTACTGTTACACTGATTGCATTGATGTGTTGCTCCTAGTTCCAATTTTTAATAGGGAGGTCATTCCTAAAGAAGAATTTCTGTCTTGAATTAAGACGGGGTTTCTTGTCAGGCTTTGCTATCTGTCATAGATAGATGAACAGAAAGTTGTGGAATAGAGAAGAGACAGTCCTATGATATGATTATGCTGACTTAGCTATCATCCATAGACAGATGACCAACAGGTTGTAGCAATTCATTGTTAAAGTAGATTTGAGGTCCAGTATATCCTTTTGCTCTTGCTGTTCTGAGTGAAATATGTAAACAAATGACCACCAGAAACTCTGATTAGGTCTGTAAAGACAGCATTCCAAAGAGATATCTGACTTGGTATCAGTAACATAAAGGATGGTTTATTCTGAGACTCACTAGAAAAGCAAAAGAAAATTATCCTTTGAAATGATGGCCAAACCCTTGATGCTAAGTCACAAATCAAGGAAAGATTAATACATAAAGAGATAAAAGATTGAATGAAATGCTGACATCATTATCAAGCTATTACTTTTTTAATTATGGTCATAAGCATATTAAGATGGGCAATAAATTATTCTGGAGAAAAATATTATGTTGTGTAATTAAATTTCTTTGAAAAATATGTGTTTCGGTGTTGATACTAACTTCTTGTGACAATATTTCACTTATGGGCTTGCAATGTAGATACAGTATGATTCTGTCTACTTCAAAGCTAGCAGTTTTCCACTTAGTAGGAATTTCTTTTCTTTCTAGTTGTCAAGGACTGAAGGAAGTAATTGGTACTCAAACAGTTCTCTTACATTTTTCATGTGACTTTATTAATTCTTTCAACAGGGCATGTCAACATCTGTATGTTTGAAATTTCCAAATTAATTTTCCTGCATGGTATCTATCATATTCCAAGAAGATTATGGAATTAATTCAGTCTGGTATTCAGTGTAATTATATCAGAATTTCATCCAGTCATTCTTGAGTTAAAATAAAGTTTTTTTAATCATATCTTGCTTGCAAATGAAACGTGTTTTTTCACTTTCTCACAATTTTGACAGAGATTGTTCCAATAATTTATTGTTTGTATATTAAAAAAAAATACTACATATTGGAAAAAAATGAGATTGGAAGTGTACAGATAAACAAACATGAAAAGAATAATAAATAATCATGGTATAACCAATACTTCATGTTATAAAAGTCTGAAGGTTTTTGTTTTCTGAAGCATCCTCTCTTTTCATGTTAGGAAATTATTTGAGGGTTCACAAAATTAATAGGTATCATGACATTTTTCTCTTTTTTCACAGGAAGTTTTAACATGAGAACAGTGAGAAACTTCTCCCACAGAAGCTTTCCTGCTTGAAGGAGGGACACAGCAATTTGTAAGTTTTCCAAAATATAAACAATATGTATACTTCAAGACATATGATCTTGGCAAATGACAGCCTAATGGACAAAACCCTACCAAGTATAGACATATGGGACTATTTACCTTAAACCTAATGTTAATTCTATTCAAGTTTTATTGCTTTCAGTATGTTGGTTTTTTGCTGTGTTTTCATGGTGTTTTCTGTTGCAAAAGACTAACATGAAATATGTATGTCAGTGAGACACCTCCACCTAATGCACAACTGTTCCGTTTATGTCTTTAAACAGCTTTGTTCTATCTTCTTTATTTCCTGCCTCACTGTTTGAGAAATCACAACATTTAAGATGTGCTGTTTGACCCAGGTGCAGACAGTTCAGAGTTTGCACTGAAAATCAAGGCATCCAGTTTTCCTAAGCCACTCTGTGATAGAGGCCAAGAGTGGGTGCTTAGGAAATAGTATTCCTAAGTATGACCTGACATGAACATTTTTTATATAAACTTCGTAAGGCTCATTATCCATATTTTCAATACTGTTAGAAGAACATTTCTTCCAAAAATGCCCCAAAATTTTGAACTAATTTTTATTTCTTTATTATCTAGAATTTTCTGTAGCAACGAGTTAGCATTGTGAGAAAATAGGGTTTTTTTCAGAATTCAGAGTGATCATCTGTGATCACTTTACTTACTTCCAAGAATTTATTTGTGATTTTCCACTTTAGGAGTGGTACTAAAATGTTTAAAAGCCTATATGTCAGGCGTGCTCCTGACAGGAGAGAAATTTCAGCAGATGTATATCAACCTCAGTCATTATCACTATTCTAATTCCTTTTATGTATTTATCCTTGAGAGTAATTATTAGAGAGCCAATAGAAACTCATCCATTTAAATCCTTTAGGATTTTTAAAGAGTGTAATGAGTAATTTCATTTCCATGTGAGACACTGTGTGGTATCTCCTTACATTCCTCCACCATGGCACTTCACCCTTGTCAGAAGCAGATGGAGAAAACTATATCTTCTGTCTTTGCAGCTTCTAAAAGTGTTGTTCAGTTTATCTCATTAACATTTGTATAGTGGCTGATCAGGAGTACTGCAGAAACTGGAAGTATTAATCCAAAGTTCACTGAAGTTAATGGAAAGATTTTCATTGACTCCACTGTGTGTCATGTGCTCATAGGCTCCAGAAAGGCAGGGACCTGACAGCCTTCATAAGAACGTTTCCTTTTATATGTTTATCATATGCTGGAGGCTTTTGTTGCAAGGCTGGAATGTCTGACATCTGCTCTTGGATGCTACCCTCGAAGATTCTGCATGAGTGTAAATAATGGCATACTGTGTAGGCTGCTTACCTAATGGTAATACTGAAAATATAAAACTGTCCTGAGACATCAATGCAAAACATAATATGTCATTTATCTAATGTATTATTTTATCACAGAAGCCAGACTGTTAAGGGCACAATATCTTTCCAATCTGTTCAACTGTATTATCTGTCAGCTTCAATGTTATAAGCACAGAATCAATCATCACAATCACAACATAGCTGACATTGTAGTGTATATGTATAAATTATTTAGCAGATGCCAGGGTTGTAATTTTACCTTGATGTTTATCAGAAATTTACAATGCCTCTAAATGAGGAAGTAGTGGACAGGTAAAAGGTATAAGGAAGGACATTTCTACAGTAGTTTTCTTGCTTGTTCTATCTTGACACAACTGAACCATCCTCTAGGGCTGGCTGTCTTTAGCTCCACAATAGGAAAAAATTACACATTTAGCATGTATCCCCAGCCCAGAGTCCAACACAGAACTCACAGTGCTAGTATTTGTCCTTCAGGAAAATACTCAGTGAGGAGGGAAAGAGATCCATTCATGTGTTACTTATGAGCCTGACACAAGACTTCCTAGGCTAAAGGTTACAACTTAAGGATTTAGAGGTATGTGCACACTTTTAGAATTTGAATAACTCACTTTCTGTTCTTCACAGCATTTTTAACATCTTACTTCAGTTTCCAAGTAGAATATTCCAATTGACCAGCCATAAGACTGAGCAGATGTAAGAACCTTACCCATTCTTCCAGCAGTTGTGCTAATGACTGGACAAAAGCAACAAATTATAGTATAAAAACCCAGTAAGGGTATGTAAACACACATATCTACTACTCAGTGAAAATGTCCATTTTGCCTACTAGGATGCTGGTTAGAAACTTTGCGCAAAAAGTTTGCTTTTGGCCTTTGTTGATAAATGGATCAAAAGAGAAATCCATAGTTATTTAAAATTGCAGATGGAGAGAAACCTCCCCAGGGAAAAAGTGTTCTGCCAGCATCTGCTGGCAAGTAAAAGTAACTGCTAATCCCCAGTTGCAAGCAAGTTATGTAAGGATTTGAGGCATTTTTAACATTCCAATAGGTTTTCATGGTCAAATTTTTATTCAGATTGTAAACCTCTGCAAGAGATCTCAGTTCATGTGTTGTCTGCAAAAACTGGGTTTGTTACCTGATGTGCAACTAGCCAGTAGTTCACACTTATTGAGACACTGATTATTTATTTCAGAGTTGTGCAAGGCTGGGTGCTTGTGGAATTCCTCAAATCAAATACACCAACTATCAAAAATTTTTACTATTATACATTTTATCAAAGGAATTAGTGTTCATTGTCTACAAGTTACTTAGTTGTCTTATTAATTAGCATTCTGTCTTCTGTTGGTTAATGATTGTCTCGCTTCTCATGCTAATTAGTCCCTGTGCTCAGTGTTTCTCTTCTTTTGGGTCAGTGGGTTTCTTGTGTCAGGGGCCCCTGAGTCGGTGTTTGCAGATCTCCCCTTGCCAAAACTACCTTTTACCCACTTGGAGCTGATTTCAGCAGAGTTTCTGAGTTGGGTTTATTAGTTTCTGCCTTTTTTTGGAAATTCTGCCAGTTGTTTCTGTTGCCCATAAATGCTGGAGCCTGTGACAGGATCAAGACTAAAACTGGTAAAATGTGAAGGAAACAGCAATTTCTTTTCCCTGTCATCTTAAGAATTTAGTCAAGCCCCTCAGGTTCCTCTGCAAGGATACCCTGCTGCATTTGCTGGAAAAAATGGGCAGAGGTGTAAGGTGATAAGTTCAGCAATAAAGTGGTGATGATGGTGGTAACATCATGACTGGGGCAAGAGAGAAGACTTTCCAGCAGCTGGACTTCTCCATCATAGACTACAAAACAGAATTAGGAACTATTCTAACAGAATATATAGAGATTAGTTATTTTGCCAATTCAAACACAAGAAAGCTTTTTTTTCAAATGAGGAGATATTAATTACTGAGTAAACGCACAGTGTTTTTTAATTTCTCATTTTTCTTCAGGGGGCTTGAGGCATAGTATTTATAGTCTTTGTGGGAAGAAATCGCTAGAAATTCTACCTCCAAATCGTCAAAGGAAAAGATACATAATTGCAGTAACACTATCTTGGTTTAACCCCAGTTGGCAACCAGGCACTACACAGCTTATTGCTCAGTCGTGCACCAGTGGGATGGGAAGAGTAAAAGCTAGAAAACTCATTGAGCCAAAGACACTTTAATAGAGAAAGCAAAAGCTGCACACACAGGTTAAGCAAAATGAAGAACTAATTCATCACTTCCTATCAGCCAGTGGGTGTTCAGCAATCCCCAGGAAAGCCAGGCTTCATCACGCATAATAATGACTTGGGTAACATCATCACTCCAAATGTACCCCCTTTCCTCCTTGTTCCCCCAGCTTCATATATTGAGCATGATGCCACATGTGTGGGATATCCCTTTGGTCGGTTGGGGTCAGCTGTCTAGGCTGTGTCTCCTCCTGGCTTTCAAAAAAACGGGAAATGGACAAGTCCAGAGAACCCAATGGCATATTCCTACAAGTGTCAAGAGAGCTGGCCAATGCCCATGTAGGCCACATTTAATTTCTTTAAAGGGTCATGGTAACTGGGGGAGGCTCATGACAACTCATGTACAACTAAAGGACAGCTAATAATACTCATATCTATAAGAAGGGCAAGAGTGAGTATCCGCAGAATTACAGAACAGGCAGTTTCCTCTTAGTGCCTCAGAAGGTAATGGAGTAAACACTCCTGGAAACCATTTCCAAACATATGAAGGACAGAAATATGATTTGGAGTAGTCAACATAGTTTTTCAAAGGGGAAATAATACCTTTTCAACCTCAAAGTCTTCCAGAGTCAAATGACTGTGTCAGTAGGTAAGAGGGGGGCAGTGACTGTTGCCTATCTTGACTTTATGGGGATGTTGATACTATATCTGTGATATCCTAACAGAAAAATTGATGAGATATAGGCTAAAGAAATGGACAGTGAAGGTGACTGAAAACTGCATTGCTGGACTCAAAGGGCTTGTGGCCAGCAACACAAAGTTGGGCTGGACATCAGTCACTAGCAGTATACCCTACAGACTGATACTGGGCCCACTTCTGTTTGACATTTACTTTTATGATTTAAATGGTGTAGCAGACTGCACTCAGCAAGTCCACAAGCAATATAAAACTGAGACAAGTGGTTGGTTCCACCAGCTGGTTGTACTGCCCTCAGCAGGCTGGAGAAATGGGCCTGGCAGTACCCCAGTATGAGGCCATACTGGAGTACTATGTCCAGTTGTGGTACCCTAATGCAAGAGAGAACATAGACATACTGGAGAGAGTCCAGCAAAGGGCCATAAAGATAATTTAGGGCTTGGACTATCTGTCAGATGGACAGAAGAGTGTAAGAGAAGTAGAACTCCTCAGCTTGGCTCAGGGGTGAGGAAATGGAGAAAAGGGGAAGTACACTGTTCTCATTGGCACTTGCTGGCAGGACAAGAAGCAATGGGCACAATTTGAAACACAGAAAAAAGATGTTTAAATATAAGAAAAGAACTTTTTATAGTGAGAGTCGAATACTGCAGCAGGTTGCCCAGAGAGGTTATGGAGGCTTAATCCTTGGAGATATTCAAAGCCAAAGTGGACATAGTCCTGAATTACCTGCACTACTTTGAGCTAGGTGTTGGACTAGACAGTATCCACAGGTCTTTTGCAATGTCATCCATTCTGTAATTCGTTGGTTTTTTTTAAATTCTGCAGTATTTTTGAGTATTTTTGTCCTCTTTGGCACATGATTAAAACAAAAAATACAATGTTAAAAGCAAATAGTATACTATAGTGCTGATTGACAGAGCATCATTATTCTTGAGACGATGAATCTCTGGAAAGAATGGTTCTCCATCCTTTCCTCAGTTTAGCAAATTAATGATATGCATAAGGATTCTATAGGTTTATGAGGTTTGGAGAAAATGTTGTCTAAAATGAAGAACGTTATTGTACATTTTAACACGTAAGGTGGTCAAATACTGTTCACAGATCTTTTTAGATTACTACTGAAAATTGAGAAGTGACTACAGAGTTAATTATGTAATGCTGCCCACATGTTTCTATTTTCATACGGAGAAATTGGTGCAGATATGTTGTTGGTGTATACAGCATCTTTTGTTAGTGCACCTGGTTTTATCGAGGTTGTTTAGTCTGATTAAACAATAGATGTAATTTCATTCATTTATCTCTGATGACTTGTAGACAAAACTTTGAACATACCACTTTCAAGCAGAACTTAAATAATCTAACCATTTCTTACGATTTCTTAGCTTTGTTCTTAAGAAGCCAGGCCCTAATTTTAGCTAATGATAATCTTACTTTATGGTCTTTTAAAATCTTTTTCATTAGTAGCAAATGAGCATCTCCCTAGACAAGTAGTCACACACTCTGGCTATGTTCTGGGTATTTCTGCACAGTCTAGACGAGTGCAGTATCATAATTTAGAAAAGATATTTCCCTACACAAATTGTCACCAGATTCCAGGGAATGCTTCTGATGCGTGGTATGATTTCCAGTTAGCAAGATATATCAAAAGCAAGGCCTTTGTTGACTCCTTATTAATGGATAATATTTCTTTTGAGAATGACAGTCCTGATGTCCACATATAAATGGAAAGATACATAGTCTGAGGGTCAGACTGTTAGGTGTGCACCCCAATATGGGAGTTTGTTATCAGAATGAAAAGGTGCCTGAAGTTGGACTCAGAGAACATAATGCCTGGAAGTCTGGACCTCAGAATACTAACTCATATGTAGAGTTGGTCTTTGTAGCTGTCATGACAGCAGGCAGTCTGAGGATGCACAAACAGGAAGCAAATGATAATCACAGAGGTGCTCACACACCTTTTGAAAGATGCCTGGGACAAGCGGGAACTTTGAGCCTTTCTAGTGAGTCCAAGACATCTGGAGAAATCATGGGATTTGATGC
Organism: Rhabdornis inornatus; assembly: GCA_013397075.1. Classification (NCBI taxonomy): domain Eukaryota; kingdom Metazoa; phylum Chordata; class Aves; order Passeriformes; family Rhabdornithidae; genus Rhabdornis; species Rhabdornis inornatus. Next base: position 444,554 of record VWZS01010651.1, on the reverse strand, counting down.
TGGGATGGTCACACCCTATCCTGTTCAGTCAGCTCTCAAATCTGTGCACAAAAACATTGTGCCCTGACAAAAACATAATAGCATGGTTTAGCTACTTTTCTCTATCATTTGCTGAACTGGATCTGCCTGCATTGACCTCACCCATCCAATCCCTCTTCCAGGTCTTGCTCTCTTTCCATACCATACCACTTCCCCCTGGCCACTCATAATGCTACTGCTGTGTTCTCCCCTTTATCTGATATTCTGTGTGCTACTGCCATATCTTATTAGTTCCTTTAGCTTCTACCTAAGCAGAAAGACAAAACAAATTCCAGCGCTCCAAGCCCTGGGAGGTACAGGCCCTGGGGCTATCTTGGTTCTTCCTGGGAACCAAGGCTGAGAACAGCTCTTTGAGATACATTCTTATGGACAAAGTACAACTAGTGCTGAAAGGGGGACTCCCAGAGAAGGGGTTTGACCGGCGGAGGGGGGGAAATTGCATCACCACTTGTCCTCCTAATTGGTGCTTTTATCAATTATGTTAATTTCCTTAAATATTTAAAAATGTACTCACCCCTGGGGGAGGATGGGCTTTTGTGGACATCTTTCCATAACTGCTTCTGAAGGCCTTCATTAAAGATCATCTTTTATATTACCTCCTTACTAAAATTATCTAGAGTTTCATTTACAGGCTGGGAAAAAGGCAACAAATATCTAAATCTGGATTTCCAAAAAGAAATCCCTGGTCATGCTTTTTTGTAATGTAGAAAGGGGAGATTTCCTTGACCCTTGGTGTTTAATATGTCTGTCAGTACCTCAGGAAAGCTGTGCCTGACCAGTCTGTCAGTATCCCGTTATGGGGACCCTTCACTGAGCAGTCCTGCTGGATGGGAGGGCAGGATTGACTTGTTCAGGGAAATGCACCAGCAGCAAAAGGGAGGCCCCTCAGCAGGTATTCCTCTTTACTCCACTATGTTCCCTCCTACTGGGGACTGCCAACCCATTTGAAAGTCTCATTCCATAAATCAACAGTTTATGGAATCTCACTCTTTATTAATATAGAATTGTGACAGCTTAAATTTCAAGGATTGCTGGTGATAGTATGTGACCGCAAAAATATACTCAAAGCAATACATGGACAAGCTCTAATCCCCAATAATATGTTCAGTGTGCACAGAGTGTGATTCTTGCCCAACAGGCATCCCTACAGGGGAGAAGACAGGCTCACCACATCGACTCAACCAGCAGTTAAAATTGAGTCTTCCCTAACTTTCCCCCCATTCTCAACTTGATTTATGCTATTTCTCTATGTTTAGGTGGAGCTTGAGTGACTCCAGTCATACATCTTTGTTACTGATTAGTGTAAAATTTTCTCACTTTGCTTTTAAAGATACAGTCAAAAAGAATTTTGAGCATATGCCCAGTGAGGGGTGGTTGTACCATAGAGATGAGTAACTTTGGGATGGAGATTTGTGTTAATATTACAATTAGGGTACAGTGAACCAAGTTCATTGGAGGAGAGAGATTTCACCACAGTTGTTGGCTCAGCAGCAGGACATCTCCTCCCCTATCTGCCCTGGCTGACAGGTGTTCTGTGGTTTATCAGCTGCTAAATACCACCAGGTTCCTTTCCCTTCAAGGATTTCAACAGAGCCTGGCCACGGTGTCTCCACTCTGCTCCACCCTCTGTTCCAGCCCCTTAGTAGGTGTGTGTGTATGGGAATCAATGCGGAATAGGTTTCGAGCATGCCAGCTGCATTCCAGACAGGGAGCAGCAACTGTATTTTACCCTAAAATTCCTGTACCATTATAACTTCTTAGGATGTAAATGTAACTTCTCAGTGTCCTCTAATTAACTCCTAGCCATCTTTCCACACTTTTTCTTTCCCCCTTTCTCTACCACAATCTTAGCTCATCATCTCGCAAAGTCCTGTGCTCAGGTCAAGCCATTTTTGGAAGCTGAAGTATTGCAAAGTTCATCATTAATACCATGAAATGAAAGGCAAACATTTAAAAGTTCAGCATAACCCATGTAGAAGTTATTTCTTGGAAAATTTACAACACTGGTTTCTTCTGTTAGAAATTGGAGGTTTTCTGAGATGGAGAAGTTGAATATTTAACAGCATTTTAGAAAAAGTATTATAATTATTATCTGCTTTTTACTGCAAGGACTGGAAATCAAGGTTTTAGGTGTCTGAGTTGCAAAGAAGATAGTTTAAATGCTTGAAGTAAAGTTAAAAGTTTAAAGTAAGTGAATAGTCAAGGCCAAAATATTGTAGTAGTGTTATTAATTGTATCAGGATAAAGATACTTAGCAAGGTCTTTTCTCCCAAAGTTCTCTCATTCAGTCCAAATCTGTGATGGTGCAGAAGACAAAGGTCCTATGAGATTAATCAGTCTAAGTAGTAATACTGGATTACTGTGGCATTCAAATGAAGGTGACACTAATGTAAAATCACTATAGAATCTTTTCCTTTTCTGTAACTATCTTAAATTTTCTAAGAAATTTTATGTAAGAGGCAACTTCCGTGCAAGCACTTTTGACTGACTTTGAGTACAAGTGCATAACACACTGAATGTGGGGAGAAAAGGTCTCATGCTGCTGTAAATATCTGATCTTCCATGCTATATTTCAAGATGAATTTAGTTAGATAATTTTTAAAGAGTAGTCAAACAGTATCTCTCCATCCTGTGTGATATGTATGCAAAGCGATAGTCGTGGGCACAGTTTAAGGTTTAAATGGCAACTGTCAGGTGTTGACCAGTCCATAACTTTACTAAGATTTATTTTCTTTATTATATATTTTTAATATGGTAGATTTTTAATTAGAATATAAATTCCATGCCCATACCAAACATGTGGTCTTAGCGCCATAAATACAGAAACTCCTAGAGATCTGTGTCTCCTAACTTCTGAATGATTTTACCTACTGTTTGAAGTCACCCAACATGATCTTTTATATGCATCATACATGAAGAAAGAACAAGTCTGTCAGTCATGCAGTATCTCATGCATGATCAGAAGCTCACCTGGGATTTGCTAGTGTATTCTTCAGCTGTTCTCCAAAGAGCATTCATTTTAATTTTCTAGCCTGTTTAAACACGAAGATGGCTATGAAGATTTGACTTCTGTCTTGAAAGAATGATTCAGTAACATAATTATATGAAGCTGTATGCAATTCTGAAAGTGTATCATGGTTCCTGTGGAGTGATAGAAGCATCAGGCTGTTGTTGCATTTTGAATGAATTTCAGCTGTATTTTCTTTAATACTGAAAGACAACTCATGCTATTAATGAAAGACTAAGAATAACATAGCTATGTTGGTATCTCATTTTAAAAATATCTGTGTCAAAATGAAAAATGCTCTTTGTTTTTAATTTACTCTGTGTGAGTCTGCCTTGTCAGTCTCTCTAACAAGACACCTACCAAAAAACACTCAACAAAAAGAAAAAAATGCCATGTTTCAGTCAAAAGAAAAATGATCAAGTTTCAGGATAACACAATGATTTTAACTCAGATAAAGGCTTAATCTAAGTAGCATGTGGCTTTTGTTCCATGTGCCATTGTTCCATATTTGTGCATACATAAAAATATATTTCCATTAACAATATCAAACATGAACCTATAATTGAACAGCCTGCATTTGTACGGGATATCCAAGTCAGAGTTTAGTAGTGCTGAGCCAATAAGAATCATGCTGCTTGAAAAATTTTTTTTGGAGATTCAGTGCTCTCAACAGCTCATATTATTATATTCCACTCCCTAAACTATATACAAAGAAGAAGAAAGACAAAGACAGGAAATGGATATTGTGAATTTCAGCATGAAGGTACTATACATGGTACGCATATATTTGAACACTAACATTATTAAGGAAAAAGCGGACTCTTAGAATTTCTTTGTGGAAAAGCATTGTGCTTGATTTGACTAGATCTCAAAGTGTACTGTATTTAATTTAATCAATGACTTTCCAATAGTAAAGACACAATCCTAAACCCTGTATCTCTTGAAAACAAAATTTGTTGACTTCAGGTCTCTATGTCAGATTGTGAGAAAAGGATCAAGAGTTCATATTTTTCCCAACTCATCATGTCTAGGTGCATATTTCAACAGACCACTTTGGGGGGCACTTTAATTTGTATAATTTGCTCTTTTAATTTAGAAAAACAATACAAAATAAAATAGTTTATCTGTGGGTTACATGAGATAAGGCCAACTCTCAAAAAGTCAGGGCCAATTTACTGCAATTTGGAGAATAAAGTAGTGGGAGTTACTATGTAACAGATCCAACCGAGTGTGAGAGAGCAAAACTTACTTATACTATTTGTTTCAGAGTTCTGAAAATTAATCCTCATCCTCATTTACGAGACATTCATGTAATAGCATAAAGCCTCTTAGTCCTTAGGGAAGTGCCATGGACAGTGCTTCCCATTACATCAGAGATTGAGCTGTCTGTACACTGAAATCAATACAGCCAAGAAGTTGATTTGGTATATCCCCTTTCTCAGCTGTGATTCATCATTACAAGTCATTTTGCTTTCAAATACTTTTTTTTCCCCCTAGTCTGACTGTCCTGAGCAACCAAAAATACATGTTAGGAAAACAGCACTTTATCATATTATTTTTCCATTGAGAAGCCAAGACCTGTTTACCTCTTTCCTTTTGAAAATGGTCTACAGAAACTTGAGAAAATATATTAAAACAATCAGGATACATCCCCATTTTTTGGCAACCACTGCTAACAATGTTAGCAGTTTACTCACAATGTAGCAGAGAAATTTGCAGAAATAATGGTCAATGGATGAATATGAGAGTGAGACAAAGGAAAAACCTTGCAATAAAACCAGTGAGATTGATCTCGTCTAATTCCAGCCATGTAAGGATTAGGCTTCTGAGCTAATTTCTTGGTCTAGGATCTCTCTACAGTCAGAATGCACAAATAATCACCTCAACTGTTGATATTTAGTAATAGTGGTCGAAATTCAACTCCAGATTATACCACCAGATACCTATTTTATGGTGAGCTGAGTGACTTCTAATTTTGATTGATTCTGTTAACTAATAGTCCATTGAATATAAGGAAAATTTGAGAAACAGCAGACCTACAGAAATTTATGTGTAAACACCTGCATTTGGGTGTCTTAATTCTGAACTGAATTCCTTCAAGGCTGGTAGCCGGTAATCTCTGCAGAGACCTCCATTGTCAACCATCTGTTGTATGCTGCCACCTACATGCTCTTAATTCATCATAGATATGAAACAAATGTATTATTTTAAATTTCAGAGAAAGAAGTTTAATCGAATGCACTTTAAACACGTTTGAGATGGGCTAGTAATGCACATGGGGTAGGGTACCTCAGTGCAATAGATTCACTCTGATCCATCAAACCATGTCCTCAGTAGGTAGGGACTTTAAAGATCATCCAGTTCAAATCCCAATCCCTCTGCCTAGAGCAGGAACACCGTTCCACTAGATCAGATTATTCAGAGCTCCACCCAACCAGGCCTTGAACACCTCCAGGGATGAGGCATCAACAGCTTCTCTGGGCAACCTGTTCTGGTGTGTCACCACCCTCAAAGTAAAGAATATTTTCCAAATATCTAAACAAAACATTCTCTCTCTTATTTTGAAGCCATTTCCCATTTTCCTGACAACATACCCTTTTAAAAAGTCCCGCTCAATTTTTCTTGCAGGCTCCCTTCAGGTACCGGAAGGCTGCAATTGGGTCACCTCTAAGCCATTTCTTTTCCAGGCTGAACAGTCCCAAATCTCTCAGCCTTTCTTCACAGCAGAGGTGCTTCATCCCTCTGCTCTGATCATCTTTGTGGATCCTCTGGATTTGCTCCAACAGGTCCATGTCCTTCCTGTGCTGGGGAACCCAGAGCTGGATGCAGCACTGCAGGTGGGATCTCACCAGAGCAGAGCGGAGGGGCAGAATCCCCTCCCCATGCTGCCTTTGATCAGCCCAGGACATGTTTGGCTCTCCAGACTGCAAGGGCACATGGCTGGGTCATGTCCAACCCCTCACCCTCCCTGCATCCCCAAATCCTTCTCAGCAGGGCTGCTCTGGGTCTGTGTTGGTACCAGGGGTTGCCTCAATCCAGGTGCTGCACCTTGCTCTTGGTTTTGTTAAACCACATGAGATTCCCATGGGCCACATTTCCAGCTTGTCCAGGTCCCTCTGGATGGCATCCTGTCCTTCAGGGGTGTCTCTGCACCACTTAACTTGGTGTCATCTGCAAATCTGCTGAGGGTGCACCTGATCCCTTTGTCTATGTCATTAATTAAGATATTAAATGATATTGGTTCCAGTATGGACCCCTGAGGGACAACACTTTTCACTGATGTGCACTTGGATTCTGAGTCTTTGACCACTACCCTCTGGATGTGACTGTCTAATCACTTTGTTAGTCATCTAACCGTCCATCCATCTCTCTCTAATTTGGAGAGAAGGATGCTTTGTGGACTATGTCAAAGTCTTTACACAAGTTCAGATAAATGATATCTGTAGCTCTTGCTTTGTCCAGTTATGTAGTCACTCCGCTGAAGGAAGGCCACTGGGTTGGTCAGTCAGACTTGCCTTTGGTGAAGCTGTGCTGGCTATCTCGAATCACCTCCTGTCCTCCATGTGCCTTAGCATAGCTTCAAGCAATAATCTTCAGTTAAAGCTGATTTTTATTCATCAGGTCCCTGATTTAAGTGCCTAAACCAGAATTGGCCCTCCCTGAGTGGGAAGAGACTAAAACATGCCAGAAGGAAGTGCAAAACTCTTCTACTTTGACATACTTAATTACTATTTTTGAGCAGAAAGGGAGGAGGAAAAGGAAAAAAATTGAATCATTATTCCAGTGATCAGACAATTTATTTGAACTGTGAGAGAACTTTTTTCATCCTTGCTTCACTGTTTTGGTGATTTAATTCAGGAAAGGTGGATTAAAAGAAATGTAGGTTTCTCAAGAAATCAGCTAGATAAGACAGAGCTTTTGAAGTTCTAATGCTTGATTCTGTATGCTTCAAGTTTAATACGTAGTGCAGTCTTAGTGACCAGTAGATCTGCAGAGCACAGCACTGTGTAATGTCACCACTCAGATAGAGGAGAGCTGTGTTTCAGGAGCACTGCTCTTGAGGAAACCTGCCCTTGCTTTTATCTCCTATTAAGTTGCTTTGACTTGCACTCCTATGCACATTTATGCTCAGTGGCTGGTTTGGCACACAAACCTGCATCTGAATACATCCAGTATGCTCATGGCCTTCATGGTTCTGGTCAAATTACCCTCCCAAAACCTCAGGAGACTCACCTTTGAGTGCTCAGAGTACTGCAGATGGATGTGGGCCTCCACTTCTGTATCGTTTCTGTTGGCTCCATGAGGATAGCTCAGATAATCTTCAGCATCTCTGTATAGGCACCTGAATAATTCCTGAAATACCTAAAAGTCATTCTTCTAAATCTAGAATAATAATCCTTTCTATAGTCAGTGAAGAAAAAAAATATACTTAGAGAGGGTGACTCAGGTAATAACTCATCTTAGACACCTATTTTATGATGCTTTGAGTCATTTGGTGAAGATACTTCTTATATAGCATTATATATAAAGGGAGTAACTGAGTCGGACTTAAATATCTAACTTTTTTAGACACAGATTTTAGATGAAATGAATTTTCTTTGTACACAAAACTAACACTGTAACTTAGCGTCATAGTGTAAGTAGTGACTTTTATTTTTGATCTGAAACCCACCAAAGATGAGCCTAATTTTCCAACTTATTTTAATAGCTGTTGAATCAATCTGAATAGACTGAAAACTTTGGGGGATGGCAGGAATTCTGAGAAAGGAAAAAAGTTTTGTAAATGAAACACCTCCTCCTCACGACAAAACCCAAAAAAACAACCAACCAACCAACCAACCAACCAAAAATAAACAAAAAAAACCCAAACAAAACAAAACAAAAAAGAAAACACTGAAAGTAAAAAGTATTTATATAGAAATTGTTTGGGTTTCAAATCAAAAATTTCATAATTCTAGAATATAAAGTAAAATGTTTGTTTCATCTAAAATCTTACTATGTTTGATACTGTGCTCTCAACAAGAGCCTGAAAAAGTCATTGACAATGCACATCTGTACTCTAGAAACTGAAGTTTGTAGAGGAAAATCAGGTCATGATTCCACAGCAGAGTGTGTAAGAATGAGCTCAAAATAACTAATGTAAAGTCTGCTCAGATCTTTCTGGTGTGTGCTGAGATGAATTGCCCATAGAAGAGGCAAAAGAGAGACTTGGCTAGTCTATGAGTAGCTACATAAGGAACAGAAAACCGCTGGATGACAGCTTTCCAAATCTAGTAAGCAAGGTTATAACAAAACCTAAAGATTAAAGCCTGAGGTGAGTAAAATATGGATTATGATGTAAGGCATGAATGAATTAGGTACAAGAGAAAGTTTAGACAAAGAAAACATGAAAATTCAGGTAAACCTGGTAGCCACAGATTTGCTAGATTTCAGAGATCACAGTGGCCTTCTCAGTTTTGGACTATCAACATCCAGAAATTGCATGATGATGTAAATAAAACAGGACCATTGCTGATCCTGGTAGAAAACATGTTTTTTTCTCTGTGGGACTTGCTGGTGATCAAAGATTTATCCCCAAGGACAAGAGTTAGGAATCCAAAATAAAATTATATACCTTTAATATTTCTTCAAACCTCTCTGGGAATTAAAATTGCCACACTTGCTATCGTGTAAATGAAAGTGGTGGTGTCCTGTCTCCTCAATTTTCTTGTAGATGAAAAGCAATTTTTGTTCAAAGCTGAAAAAGCCAGAATTTTAAGTGCATGTTACACTCTGGTACACTGGGTATCTCCAGCCACTCATTCTACCTTGATGTAGGATCATTCTGCTCAGCTAACTCCTTGACTGCTTACTTGCTAGCAGGAAAAATATTCTCTAATTTATATTTACTCTGATTCTGTCACCTGCCTTTATTTTTATATAAAGACTTGACAAAAACTGGAACAAAATAAAAACTCTTCAGAGCCTGAGTATTAGAAATCCTTAGCTCTTTTTGTGGCCATGCACTTCAGCCTTGTTGCAGCTGGAAGAGGCCATGTGCCTTCTGTGGCCTCATGAATCTATGTTGGCAAGTGACACTGCTGAGATGACAGAAAAACTTCATTAATAGAAAGGGTTTTTGGGGAACATTCTGGAAATTCAGCTTAAAATTGTTTGCTATTTTGTTCACTACTCAACCACATGTTTTTCATGACTGAGCAGACAGGGTTTATGAGCATACTTTGAAAAATGCCATAAAGATGCATTGCATTGTAGATGTAATTCTTTACCTCATGATGTCTACTAAATTCAGAGGGTCAATGCATAATAGCTGTTGGAAAAAAATTTGGATATGCGTTTTTTAGGAACAGATCTTTTTGGACATTACAGATAGGGATTATGCAGTCCAAGGATTCTACTTAAACAGCCAGAATACATGAAAAATGAGAAGAGATCCAAAAATCTATGAAGGTTTTATTTACTCAGCAGTTTTACTGAGAGAAAGCACTAAGCAGGAATTTCTTAGCATATGTGAATGGACCTGGTTAAACTTCTTCTGTATTTAAAGTGCTTTAATGGTAGTATATGGACAACCCTATGTTTTTACCAACTTGAGTCTGAACACAGATTATTTTCCAATTTTCTATCACTCTAAGTAGAAAAAAATATAAGATGAATCACAAATCAACCCTTTGAAATTAAGGGATGAGACTACATTTTGGAAGCTATGCAAATCTAAAGTAATAACAACAAGCAATAAAGTAATACAGTCGACTTCATTAACACTAGGCAATAGCAGATTACTCATCTTTATGCAGGCTAGCACGAGGCGAGTGAAGCATGTGCTTTTTTAGCAAGCCTCAGTAATATGTTCTGAAAGCAAAGAATCAGTAAGGATCAGAAAACCAGTTCCATTCAAGATGAGCGTAAGTTAGCCTGTTTATTAATCTTTTATGTTTATGCAGGTAAATGGAAGTGCACGGGTGCACATAGATTTGCATTATTTGTAATGCAAGTAGAATAATGTTACAATCTCATTCTCCAGATATTTCTGAAAAAAGAATGGAAAACAGGTGCTGATCCTCAAGTTTCTTACTGAAGAGATTTTATTGATCACTGTCTGTATCATTAATAAAGATGTTGAACAGTACTGGTCCTGATGTGGAGATACACCACTTGATACTGTTTTCTATTTGAACATTAAATCACTAATGGCAGCTCACTGTATTCATCCATTCAGCTTGTCCCTTATACATCAAATATATCATCCTTCAAATCCATGTCTCCTATTAGAGACAAGGATGTTGTGTGATACCATGCCAAAACCCTTACAGAGGTCCAGGGAAAGGACATCAGTTGCTCTTCATTAGCCATTCATGCAGATGCTCCCATCATAGAGGCCTGATTAGTCAGTCCTGGGTGCCCTATCCTGAGTTGGAAGTTGGACTAGACTACCTCCAGAGATGCCATCCAAACTTAAAACTTTCGTGATTTCTTGACTATGCTCATAATTTTGGAGAGTGTCAAATTAAAGAGCAGTATTATTTCAGTTAAAGAGCACTATTATTTCAGTAATGTCTTTTGTCAATCCAGAAAAATTAAATTGTAAAAGTGCCTAAACAAACACGTCATCCACAAAGTTCTGTGAGAACTGTAAATATTTTTATTGGTTATTATTTGTAGTAGGCTGCAGAATGTATGAGTGAAAAAATCCTTGTTTTAAATATGAATTATTTGATGCAGTCTGACTGGAGAACCAAAAATATGTCACTTGCTTCCATGTGGAGAAAACCAAGTTATTTGGTGAGGTTCTTTATCAACAACAATGCTGTGAATTGGAAAAACCTAAATGTATTCTCATTGCTTGCCCACTTGATTATCATCTCCCAGAAACTGTTATGGTAATTAAAAAATGGATGTCATAAATCAGGATAGACCAGATTAGTGTGAAAAATCTAATCTAACAGTCATTGGTTTCATTAAGACTTTCTCTAAGATGGTGAGTTTTCCTTCTTCCATATGGAGACAACCCTCTGGACTGAGTTTTGAGATTATAATGAAAAACCTGGACAACTGAATTTAAGTTATCAATTTTTTTCAATCAGCTACTTTATTTCACTAGTGGTCAACTTTCAAAAAGGAGTCAAACACAACTTTATGTGAACATGTTAGATCCAACTGTCAAAGAATCATCTGTCTATTAACAAGAGCTGTTACAATTACAGATTATCTCAGCTAGTGAAATGGATTGCTTTTATTTAGCACTTTGTCCGACAAAATGAAGATCCTGTCCTGTACTACTATCACTTTTTAATAGTATTGTATTTCGAAGTAACACATGTGGTTAGTATTCAGTATAAAGCATAAACTGAGAAATGTAAGGAAAAAGTAGAATTTTAAATTAACCAGAAAGAAGATCATTAAGAGATCAATATAACCATTTACAAGCCGAATAGCAAAACCACGGTACTCCTTAAGCAGAAATTTAAAGCAGATCCTTGGCACTTTTTCAGGTTGTAGTGCCTCTGGGACTAATGGGCCCAGATTTACCTCTCCTAATTTCAACTGCTTAACTGAGGAACTTTGCTGTTCAATAAAGACAGGAAATGACAGATATTTTCAGAAGGCAGTTCACTCTGATCTGTGTTCTTATCTAAGACTGAATTACTGTAGACACCTATTTCTTTTCATCATTGAAACTCCTGGGTGATTAGATAACTCAGCCATCTAATAACAGTCATCTTAGCTGAGTGTATAAATGTAAGAAATCTAATGTGCTCCTAAATTTGGGTGGAGGTGAATTTTCAGTGGAACTGAGGTGGTTGCTCAAGTTCTACCAGGGTCAGAAGGGTCTGAAACAAATGCCATCAGTGTGGATCTTTGGGATGCCAATCTCAGTGGGTCTAGAAAAGGGGAAAAGTCCCAGCCCCCAGCCCTTCCTCATGCCAAACCAATTTAAGAAAAGAACAGGGGATGCCTTACAAATCAATTTTCATTCCTTCAAGTGTCCAGAAGTACTTTTTCCATGGCTCCCACAGACTGATGTAGCTCTACTCTTTCTTTATTTTCTGCACTGACAAAATGCCACAATTCTTTCCTGTTGCTGGAGATAGACAGGAAATATTTTTTACATGCTGTAAAAAATAAAAATCTTTAAAAAGATATTACCATTGTGAATTAAAACTCTGCAAACTGCTATTGCCCTCTGCTTTGAAAAGACTGCTACTCTAATTTGCTTGCATTTAAAACCCAGAAGGGATATCAGAGAAGCTATGTTTTTACCTGGTACATCCCTGCCTTTTTTTTTTTCTGTTTGTTTGGTTTTGGTTTGGGTTTGTTTGTTTTTGCAAAATTCTGTCCTTAAGAAAGTTAGTCCATTAATGGATTGGACTGGGCTTCTAAATATGCTGATCTCTAATTTTAGCTGTTGTCACTTTCAACACAAAGATGAGGTCTATTGTTGTTTTGTCTATATCCTGATATTGCCACTACTGTCAGTATGGTAAATTTGTACTGCATAGCAGTTCAGAACAAGAATAAAGAACTGAAAAGATAAGATCAGTTGTATTTCAGAATTTTCTAGCGCGTCCTTTGAATGATCCAGTTCTTGTGTTGTTTTTAAGCTTATTTTCCCGAAAACATTAAGCAGTTCACTGGTTGAAAGCTAGCTCTTGCATCTATAAAATTTCATGTGCTTGATTCCCAGCTGCTTCAGCATTCTTAAATCACTATCCATTCTTGAAAATTTAGACCATGCTTCAACATTTTTAATTCTGTCACTTGTTATTGGCAAAGAGAGGTGAGAGTTGGAGAAGTGTGGGATCAACTGAATAACCAAGATGAGAATCAACAACAGTAAGATTTGCATAGATCCTGTGTTACCTGAAAACAGAGATAAAGATAATATGTAATAAATAAATAAAATTATCTTCAAAGTCAGAATTACACACGGAAATGTACATAATTCAGTAGTTTTTTCAGAATTTTTAGGTGTTTGTGAGTTTTCTTAAAATCTTGCTTCAACAGGTTGTATACACTTTAAAAAAAAAGGAGCCTTCTGGTGTGAATGAAGACAATGTCAAGACAGCAAAAAGACATAAGACCTGAATAGCTTTAACAGTCCTCCTCTATCCAAATTACTTAAATTACTGTGGAGTTGTGTTCTTCAATATAATGGGGTGTATTTTGGAGAAGGAAGGTTACTGACACTATTTTTTTCTGCAGAAGTTTATTAATTCTGATGTAGTGATTACAGGTATGCAGGACAGTTGGCAAACCATCTCTACCAGGAGCTGAAGGGCCAATGGACTGCAGCCTGAGAACACTTGAAAAATGCTCACAGAATTACATGCAAAGTGGTTCATGTGACAAGAACAATCGCTTCTGTCAATTGTACCAGCTTTCTGATGTTTTATACATATGATACCTTTTCAATTCATAAACTTACAGTTTCATCCACATTCTGAGTCACTCAGAAGTTCTGGATAGATATGGTGGAAAAGATACGATGCTAAATATGGTTCATAGAACATGTCTCCTCTTCAATCTTCCTGATAGCTTTTTTTTTTTTTTAAAAAAGAGGGAAATAGATCAGGAAAAAAATCATAGGAAACGTGTCACAGTAGTACCCTGCAGAAAAAGAACAACAGCATAGAAGGAAGGCTTTTTGTGGTTATCAGCAAAGAAGGCATGGATACTGTTTGGTGATAGCAGAAAAATCCCTTTTACTAATTCAAAACAGAATATTCAAACTTTTGATCATCTAACAAACAGAATCCATATCAAAGATCTTGTGTTGATGGACCTTGTCCTTCTGTATTGGAAGTTTTCAGCCAGTGCAGAACTATGTTTCTCATAAATCAGAAATAACTTAAGACATATGATTTTCCTGTTAGGTCCTCTACTGAGTACTAACAGATGCAGCCATAGTGGGATGAACCTGTCTTATTCTAGTGTTGGACAGCTTTCAAGCAAAATGTCTACTCTTTGACTTTTTGAAACTTAGTGAAACTATGAACATCTCCTGGCTTTTCTGATTTTAAATCAGTATTTTGTTAATATATTTTAACCAAAACCATACATAATTTTTCAGTTTTTAGTCTTGCTTTCCTTGCTCTTACTTTCTGGAAGAGACCTGTCATTTTTCAGGAGTGATATCTTTTTCCAGATTTGAAAGTGATTTATTTCTCATTTCTATGCACAAGTTCATGACATATCATGTAGAAAATATAAATAAATAAGAGTTACAAAATGGCAAAAGGTGTAAGTGAAGAACTTTTAAGGAAATAATTTTCTTAAAATTCCCTTTATTTCTTTTGCTTCATGTTATTTCATTTTATTTACTCAGAAAAAAGAATTATCAAACAAAGACCTACCAAATGAAGGCAAGTAATGAATGAAGAATTAAACTGTCCATCAAGTAGAACAGATTTTCTGATTAGTGAGTCCAAGAACCTTGCCTTTACCTCCTCAAGAACATATGGAAAAAAAAAACCTCAATTCATTCCCAATCTTTAACTGTTGGTGGTATCATTGTTTTTCTTTCTGCATCATCTGTTTCAAATCAGCTATAACCTTAGGTCATCTAGGAGGTCAAACAGAAACAGAACTTCACTTCTAAGATTTAAACATCTACGGTTTGGTCTTTACCACTGAAACCAACTGCAGCTTTGTTTTTAACTTGGACAAATTACCTTCTTTGATAGAAAGCTGTCAACTGCATTTCTAGTGTCAGAGGTTATGTGGGTTATGGCTCAGTGGAAACTTGAAATAATGATATTTCAGTTTTTTATTCTTTTGCTATGCCTATTAGATGATCAGATTTGGTTAATTTAGACTATGGTCCAGATCCTCAACTGGAATATGAATCAAGAAATACAAACACCAAACCTCAGAATTGATTCTACGTGTCCAATCTAAAGGGCTTAAAGGCTGATAGTGTTTCAGCTTTCACCAGTCATTCTTCCACACCTAACAAAGAAACTAGATTTGCAATCTTCTAGTTTCTAGACACAGCTGAAGGAAATCAGAAGAAACAAATGTATGGTGGCTAAGGACCATTTTTCTCCATTTGTTTTCATGGGTCAAGACCAAATGAGTACTCTGCAATTTACAGCTGAATCAGGAGGAGAAATCACAGGGAAGACACATTCTGCTGATGCTCTAGGCTGCATCAAGAGCTGAATGAGAATTTAAACCAGTTCTCAAAATAAGCACAGAGATAAAATCAGCATCATTTTGGCATGAAAAATAAAAGGGCATTTCTTTGCTGCAAATTGTTACAGATTGTTATCTACAGCAGCTTACTGGGGAAAAAATACAAACCATTTTTGGCACAGCATTTAAACATCTGAAAGTAGATTCTCATGGTTCACCAGTTTATTGCAAAGATGCTTGAAGATGTGGTCAAGAGGTCATTTAATGGGTGTAGTCCACTTATGGAGTGGGTTTAGAAAGATCATCTGTCAATTGTCTGAGCAGACCATGTACAAGATGAATCTGGGCTGATAATAAATTAGATACTTTATTACTAAAGCTCTGCTAATGAGAGCAGAAGAACTGTGTCCAAAGAAGCCACTGAGTTTTTCCATTGAGGGGCTCGAAATGGACCCATGGAAGTGAATTCCTGAGTCTGACTGTTCACTAAAATAAATAAATCCAAGTCACAAGAAAAATAAAACCAAGAGGTAAGTGTGTCAACAGGACATTTATTCAATGAATACTTGTGTCAGTACAAAAAGAAGTGAAGGAAAAAGTTTATTGTCAAAATTAATTTTGGGTTTTGTGCTTTATACATTACATTTTGTTAATTCCTGGCTGCTCATGCTGTCTTTCACCTTAATGTAAATGCTTTGGGTTTCTTTTATTTTTGTTTATTATATGCACAAAAAGTAGAAAGAAAAGTATTGAAAAGAGAAAAGTATTGACTACCTTTGGCCTTGAGAGGAAGGGTTTCATTTTCCCAGGTGCTTGAATGAATACTCATCTGGTTTTGTTTTGTAATTTTTTTTTTTTTTCACAGATTTTGAACCTGACCCTTCATCCTGCTGACAAAACTTGGCAGAATTGTTCCAGTGATATAATACAGAAATGCAATGCTGAGTTGTACCTCTCCCTGTGATGTAATGCACCTACAGTGACCTTACAGAAAGTGACTCATAATATAAATTTGTCATAGACTTAGAGAAAAAAGGATTGCTTTTATCTGAATGAAAGTAGACGCAAATCATTATACTGCAAGGGCAGCCATCTTCCTGCATCTAACAGGACAACAAAAATTATACTGCTAGCTTTGCTTTATCAACAGAGGAAGATTCTGTCATTTTATTTCATTTGTAGCAACGGATGTGTTTTAAGCAGATTATTTGGGATGTTATGGTTTAGTCCCAGACAGCAACCAGGCCCCAGGCAGCCACTTGCTGTTTCCCCACCAGCAAGATTGGGAGAGAACTGGAAGGGTAAAAGATACAGAATTAATGGACTGAGACAAAGGCAGTTTAATATAAAAAGTAAAAGCCACACATACAAGCAAAGCAAAGCAAGGAATAAATTCACTGCTTCCCAAGGGCAGGCAGATGTTCAGCCATCTCCAGGAGAGTAGGGTCCCATCACACGTAGTGGTTACTTGGGAAGACAAATGTCATCACTCCAAATGTCCCCCCCCATCTCCCTTCTTCCCTCCACTTTATATACTAAGCATGATCCTCTGGAATATCCCTCTGGTCAGTCTGGGTCACCTGTCCTGGATGTGTCTCTTCCCAACCTTCCATGCACCTTCAGCCTCCTCACCAGCGTGGCAGGACAAACAGCAGAAAAGGCCTTGGCTCTGTGCAAAACTTGCTCAGGAATAACAAGAACATCTCTGTATTATCAACCCTGTGTTCACCACAAATCTAAAACACAGCCCCATACCAGCCACTGGGAAGAAAAGTAATTCTACCCCATCCAAAACTAGCATAGATTTCAAAAGAAGAAGTTGTTCTGTTATAGGCAAAATGAAACAGGGAATGGGGTTAGTATCAGAGACAGAGAAATAAAATGTAATATTGGGAGGTAAAGACGATATGGAAATAAATATCCCCTAATCAGGAGAATATCAGGTAATAATTCTCCCCCTAAAAATATCCATGAAAATTAGGCAGTATGACACAAAGAAAACCTTTATAATTCCATCATTAAAATTCTGAGTGCCTATTATTATTGATTGGAGTATTGATTACTGAATGATAAAAAAGTAAAAATCATTCAACCAAAGACACAGTTCAGAACCAGAATTTCAGTGGAAAAGCTCTGAGTACATTTTTCTTTACACTAATATCTTCTTGTACGCTTTTGGTGGTGATTTAAATTATGCATATAGTAAAAAAACAGGTAAATATATTTAGAAGTACAAATATGGATGTGTGTGGAAAATTAGGCCACAATATAAGTGAAATAAATTAAATTATACCTGATTTTGATTCTGAAACAAAAAATAGTTGCATACTTAGGTGTGTTTTGCATTCCTTTAAAATCTCTGCTACAGTATCACAGTAGCTGAAAGTATCTATGATAAGGCTGACTCTTCATGCTCTCTCCACTTCCTTAGATTGTTGCATTATACTTTAACCGCAAAGGATCCTATATTTTTTTATTTTAAATATGTGTCACACCGTGTCTGTGGTTATAGTCATGTATAAGAAATATATAAAAATGCATCCCAGAATATGTAGTAGAAGTCTCTGGAAGTAATTTGTAAGGTGCACTGCTGCCAATTTCTACTCTTAGTTTTTGTCAAGGTCTTTGGATTTCCTTTATCCTGATGATGATACCAGCCTTCTTTGTTCCCATTTCCCTGTCTAGTTTTCCTATTTTACTCAATTTTTTTTATCTTTTGCTAGTATATATATATATATATATACAGTTATGTGCCCTTGAATTGTCTGTTCTAATAGAGTTGAGTTGCCTGTAGATGAATAGACACAGAAATTTGACATATATGTAGTGGAAAAATTTAATGTTGCTGAATACTGAATATATCAGTTTTTGGTGAGTGGATTTGTGGATTTCTGAAGTCATCACACAGAGGCAAGATTTATTGGTGAGAATTGAAACCTGTTTTTAATGTCCCTGAAGGAGACTTCCTTAGCTTCCATACATGTGAATATAATTTCTTCAGCTGGAATAGCTTTCCTTTGGACATTTTGATGGACTTGAGGCCAGCATTCTACAAATCCTGAATGTTAAACTGTGAGTAGATTGAGTGGAAGACAGAAAATAATGCTAGAAGCAATTTCTTCTTGAATGAGTCATCTTTAAAGGGTTATTTTTCATTGGTGCCAGGTCTTTAAAGGATAAAACAGGAAACCTCACAAACAGCTGTGTGATTTTGTTGTGAGACAGTGCAGGGTAGGAAGGAACAGCTGGTAAGAGGGGAGGAGAATGGGGTAGGTAATCTGCGTGCACCAGCCCTTACACTGAAGGAAGTTGCAGTTAACCATAAATTGGGACTTCTCAGATTGAGTAGATTACCTAAGCAACAGACATGCCCATGTAGTCATGACTAGGTTTTGTGAGCTTATTCTGTACCCACCTTTTTTTTCCACTTCATAATAATTTCAAGATTCAGATTATGAATGAAGAAGCATTGGAAGCCATGGAAAGTTGCCCAAATTCTTGATAAGGCGAGATTTTTGTATTTGCAGAAGGATCAAAATTAATAATAAAGTACATTTTTTTGGTTTATTTTTATTCTGGTTTATGATTCAGTCTGTTAAAGTAGTCAATGTAGTCTTGAAACACTAATGAAGAACCAGATGAAGGAATATACAAGACCACTAATCTGGCTGCTATAGTTCTTACAAAAACTGGAAAATTGGACACACTTTACCATTTTTCCATTTATGTCTAAAGTTCCAACATAATATGCTACACATTTATTCAGATTTTGACTATAATTAAATATAAAGGTAAACATTTGGTTTTAATGGAAACAGAAGCCTCTTCCTTACATTGTCACAGAGGAATTCCCAGCTGTAAGCTCTAGTTTATACTTTTTCTTACATAGAAACTTTGTGTTTAGTGAATTAAAGATGAAAGTGCTTGCTAAAATTTGCTGACAAGGCCAGTTTTGGAGAGATCACAAGAGTCTTGGGAGGCACATAATGATTTTGTTAAATTGAAGAAATGGTGTATAACAGTAAAAGGAAAACCAATATAAACAGTCCACTCAGAAGAAAAGAGTCAGATACAAAATAGAGACTAATAAATATAAAATCTAGCATAATGTCTCCTGTTTTTTTTAAGAATCTAGACATTATAAATGAAAGAGAAGGAATGAAGGCAGATTTTATACCTGGATTTACAAATGAAATCAAGGACAAGCTTTGCTAATAACAAAATTCCTGAGCTAGAAATGGTTTTTAGACCCCATAACCCTGTTATTCTTTACTGCTATTTCTTAAACTAAAGCTTGTGAGAAAGCTGTAATGAAATCTAAACCAAAATAGATTGCAGAAAGTGATCTAAGTTGGACATAAATGTCTACCTTTTTATTGTCACAAGGCAAAACATTCATGTTCTGATGAGGATTTTACAGAGAAATCTTTGTAGGAATATTTTTGATTCGAGGATTGCTCATCTGTCAGCTAAATTTTAAGATGAAAAAGACTCATGTACAATGGCGAATTAGCCTTGGCCAGCAGCCAAACTCCCATCCAGCTGCTCACTCACTTCCCATCCTCAGTGGGACACGGCAAAAAGTAGGATGAGAGAGCTTGTGGGCTGAGATAAATTCAAGATCACTTACCAGTGACCATTACAGACAAACCATGTTTGACTTGAAGAAAAGTAATTTAACTTGTTGCCAATAAAAATAGATTCAGATAGTGACAAACGTACATTAAACCAACACTCCTCCTCCCCCCTCTCCTGACTCCTCTCTTGCTCCCTGAGAAGCACAGGGGAGATGCGGAGCAGGGGTCTGTGGTCAGTAAACAGTGGTTCCTTTCTGCTGCTCCTTCCTCCTCACTCTTTTCTTCTGCTTTGGCAAGGACCCTTTTCATAGGCTGCAGTCACTCAGGTTAAGCCTGCTCTGGTGTGGGGTCTCCATGAGCTGCAGTTCTTCAGGGAATATGTCCCTTCCCTAACGTGGGGGTCTTCTGTGGGCTGCAGTGTCAGTGTCTGCTCCCCATGTTCCCTCCACAGGCTGCAGGAGAATTCCTGCTCTGGTGCCTGGATCACCTCCCTCCGTCTTTCTCCTCTTTTCCCCACCTCTCAGTGCTGCTTCTCTCACTTTTTTTCCTCACTCCTGACTGCCGGTGCAGTGTTTTTTTTCCTTTGTTAAGTAATCTTCAAGGCACCCCCACAGCTCAGCTGCACCCTGCAGCAGGCGGCTGGATCCGGCTGGATCCGGCTGGATCTGGCTGGATCTGGCTGGATCTGGCTGGAACTGGCTGTGTCCGGCTGGGGCAGCCCCGGCCTCCCCTCACAGAGCTGCTGCCGGGGCCTGGGCATGCACACCCTCTTACTGATGTCCACACTCAAGAACCAAATATGACTTCTCTAACAAACACTAGAATGAGCTCAAGTCAGATTGTCTTCCTATTTATTTTTTATGCTTTACTTTCTATTCTTCATGTTTTTCTTAAATTAAAAATTATAGAAGATACAGTAGTCCTTAGGTCTGCTACTGGGTTCACTGTACAGAGAATAGGAGATTAAAGGCAAGGAAACAGCCCAGTGGTTTCAATGTATAAAAAGCTTCCCTCCACAGTATTTGCAAATACCACAATGTTTGCCTGTCTTTTGGAGAAGAATGCCTCAGTGTGGTGCTTGAAAACTTAGGGAAAATATCTTCATAATTTCATCTAAAAGGTTCAAAACTTCAATATTGCAGATGTATGGCCTCCCTCTGTTAGATGCGGAGAGAGTAATTTGACACTATATCCTTTGAAAAATCTTTATATTTACCATTTCCATGGTGCATCCATATATACATGCCCCATCCCTGGGGAACATTCAGGAGCTGGACAGGGCTCTGAGCAACCTGATCCACTTGAAGCTGTCCCTGCTCATTGCAGCACCGTTGGATCAGATGACCTTTAAAGGTCCCTTCCAACCCAAACCCTTCTATGATCTTCTTTCTTAATAATATCAGTAAAATGGGATTTGAATAAATAATTTCACGTTTTTTAACTCAAGTTCCTTATACCTGTTTTTTTAAATAAAAGGTAAGGCACCCAAATGTCTGCTGTGATATGGCCCTTACTCACTAGCATTTCTGCTTGTTTCCCGGGCAACTGATTTAATTTTTACTCATTCTAACTTCATTCTTAACCAGGTCTGACTGTGCTTTTTCCTATACAATGTATCTAATCGAGGAAAAGACATACATCTGGGTATTTCTGAGCAAGTCATGGTACCAAGTTTGCTGTACAGTGACAAGAAGTGAGGCAAGGACATAAGGCCATGACCCTTCAAAGTGTTTCATTCTATATTAGCAGGGACTAGCCATCTAGCCATTACACAGGACATTACAAAGATTGCTCTATTTCCCATTAATTTCATAAGCCTCACACTGGGTTATCTGTGAATGCATGTGTATCACTTACAGTCACTTTTCTTAATAAATGATTCATATTTAATGGGAATAATAAGTGTTGCTGCAAGTTTCTAATATGATTTTTTTTCACTGCAATTTCCTTCTCACTGTTCTTTCAAAACACTTAATCATCCATGATAATAATTAGCAAATTCTTATTAGCTGAAGGGGAAATCATATCTTACAGTATTTGCACCAGATAAACTAGGTCCATTATAACCTGTCTCAGTACTATATTTTGCAGGACATGGGAGATGAATTCCCAAAGCATAAAACTATGCATTATTTTTTTATCATGAGCCTAAAATAATTATCTCTCCTGATCATCTACTGTAAATATTTTCATTTGCCTTCAGTAGTAGCATTCTGGCTTAAATGATGAAGGAGAAATGAAATACAAAAGACTGTTGAACTCCATCATAAATAACGTACAGTACCTGGGGCTGTTTGTGCCCTCAGTTATACATGTGTTCGTATTCAGTGTATGTATTTAGCATATAAATTGGAGAATTTGGTTTAGTAATTAATATTTTAATTTGATTCTGAGAACAGTGAAAGTCTCTTAAAATTATTCTGCTTTTGATAGACTTTAGTATAAACCAACAGAAGATGTGAGTGAGCAAGAGGGGTGGACACAGAATGCAGAAATGCTGAGATTAGAAGGGGCCTGAGAAGACCATTAAGTCTGACCCCCTGCTTAGAGCAGGGTCACCTAGAACAGGATGCTGAGAACCATGTCGGGTCTCTTTCTGAACATTTCCAAGAAGGGAGACTCCACAGTGTCTCTGGACAAGTTGTGCCACTGTCACACTGTAAAAAGGTTTCTTATGTTCATAGAGAATGTCCTGGGTTTCAATTGGTGCCCATTGTGCTGTGTTCTGTCATTGGGTGTTACTACTGACAAAAGCCTGTCCTTCTTTTCTCCTTTCCCTTTCAACATGTATTTATGTACACTGATAAGATCTCCACCTCCTGAGCCTTCTCCAGAAGTTCTCCAGGCTGTGGAGAGCAGCAATTTCTCTGCTGTTCTCCCCTTGTTCGTGAAGCCAGTCATTTTTTAGAAGGCTGTCAGGTTGGTTGACATTACATTCAAGATTTAAGAATGGAAAGGCATTAATTGTGAGAGTATCCTGGCTCTGTATCTTAACCTGAATAAAACATTTTAAAAAGGATTCTTCCAAACCCTTATATCTAACTACAAGTGGACTGCATACTCTTAGAAATACATAATGAGATCCAGATCCAGCAATCTAGACAATAACATAAATCCAGTTTTAGAATCAATGAAAATGAAGCAGAAGATAATGTGGTAATGTGTTTCCAGAAAGTACATTTTTGGACATATACAGCAAATATGTGTCATTGCATTACAGAACCACAAAATCAATTGCTCCAAGAAAGTATACCTTATCTACTATACTGATTCCTACTTGATCCTGTGATGATAGGGCAGTGGGTAGTTGAAATTATCCTTTGCTATGTGATTCACACCTCCTTCCACTGCTATTGCTGAGAAATGAATCCTGCTGAGTTGCAATACTGAGTGCCAAAAAAATGAAGGATAGGTACTTATCAATGAACAGTAAGTAGCAGCAGTGGAATGGTACCTAATGCAGAGTCACAGGACCACTGAAAATACCACACCACAGGTGTGTAATTCTGACGGGATAAACTGCAGGCTGCCATGATTAGGACAGGTATTGATTTAAGACAGGTACTTATGGATTTGGAGGCAGGCACTTGTAAGGCAGCTGCGTGGCTGTAACCCACACCCAGATGCTCATCCTGTTCTTTGGAAGACAGAATGATGTCTTTTGGGTGACAGAATGTGACCTTGTGACACAGAGCTTCAAGAATATGCCATTGCAAATGATTCCAAGATAATTTTATACTCACTCTGTTGTCATAGTGCAATTGTGTAAATTTGTGTGAATTTTAATAGGTTTCATATATATATTTTCTCTTTTAAAAGTAAGCTTCCTTGTAGTGTTACTGTTTATCAGTGAATAGAAAAAAAAGTTCAATTGTGTCATTGTTTATGTTTCTCTGATTAAATACCTTCTTTTACTCTGAAAATCAGTATATCCTCTCTGATACCAGGAAGTGTCATTCCACCATCTTTTTTCCAAAATATCATATAAATCCAGTGAGAACTGGCCTTCAATTTATGATTTTTAAAATTCTACATCAAAATACCTCTTAATATGGCTCCAATGGATACATTTTTACAAGTTTGTCAAATGCTGTAAAGTGATCTTCTAATAGAATAAAAACAGTCCTCTCTTCAGGTCTGTACTAAAGTTATGTAAACAGCTGTAAGTCTTTAATATATCAATATTTATTACAAATATAAACCCACAAAAATATGTACCATTATTAGAAGAACAAATATCCACTTTCTGTATGGTTAAGTCATATAGGACAGTGGATAGGGTCTCCTTACTACTACTCTTACTCTTTGATCATTAGTTAAAATTGAATTAATTCTTTTTTAGTCCATTATAATCACTTACTAACCAAAATACAAATAATGATCAAGACCTCTTTTCTGTATCATGAGGTAGTAGATCTATTGAATTTAAAAGGGATCCCTTATAGGGTCCAGTCTCTTAATTGTGCAAAGGGATGCTTAGCCCAAAAGAACTGCATATGCAAATTCTGGGTAATGTCATTGTTACTGGCTATGACATTAATTGTTATGTAATGAAATTAATTGTGGATGCATCTGTAGAAAAGTGAAAGTAAACTATTAAATGATTCCTAAAAGTATAACCTCCACGTGTTAATATATTTTTATGTCTTAATCTAGTTCAGGGAAAGGAAAGGTTCAGTAATTGTATTTTTGCACCATCATTTGAATTTTTTCTGTGTTAGACATAATTTACAACTATGCCCTAATAACTTAGTATTGCACACAGATGCACCAAGGTGTTTTGTCACTGTTTTATTTAATTTGACTTTAATCCAAGATACTATGCAGCTTTAATTGTATCAGCATTATATCTTGAACTATATGCCATGGCAACACTTCATTTTAGAAAGCATAGAGAACAATCCAATTTGTATTACAAATACAAAATAAATGGCAATGAAAATGGAAGTGGCTGAGTAGGTCTAACTATTACATGAATAGATATAATAAGATAGTACATAGAATCTTAGAAAAAAAAGAATTGGGGAATAAAATTAAAAACAGAAGAGAAAGTAGTGTATTTACTGAATCATAATTCAAGAAGATCTGTGGGACTTCAACATAATGGTACTTTTAAATGAATCTTTTTATTTTCTGGCAATGTAAGGTGACATTCAGGCTTATGTGAGGATTTT
The DNA here is from genome assembly GCA_013397075.1 of Rhabdornis inornatus. NCBI lineage: Eukaryota > Metazoa > Chordata > Aves > Passeriformes > Rhabdornithidae > Rhabdornis > Rhabdornis inornatus. The sequence goes on along the minus strand of VWZS01010651.1, from coordinate 419,622 downwards.
GAAAGTGTGTTATTCACGTAACCATCATTGACAGACACATATCTTAGATTTAATTTGTCCTGCAAATTAGGTGATGCCTACTGTAGATTTCTAACAACTGGCAGGAAAGAAAGTTTAGGCATACATGTCATAGAAAGCAAGCTCAGCTAGTCTTACTGGAAGACACAGTAAGCATATCTATGTTACAATAATCATGCTGAAAAATCCGTACATCTGATTAGAGATAAACACAGACGAATGTGTTTCTATTTTGTCATTATTCAGGATTATGCAAAAGGCATGTGGCCTTTCTGTATCTGAAATAATTTTAAGGGTATAAATAAAATACAGCAAGGTCTTGCCTCCTGCCTGTTAGTCAGTCAGAAAACTGATAAACTTGCAGTTTTTCATAACTTATTTACCACCTTCTGAAATATGGGNCTATTAAAAAGTTTCATTTACTTTGTCAGTTTTGCAATCATACATTCTGTTTCTGCTGTTACTTTAATCCTGAAATATTTTTTCAAATAAATTTTCATCCCTCTATTTGTTATTTGTAATAGGAAGGAAGTAGGGTTGTACATGATATACAGCAGGAAATAAAAAATCCTCAAGAGCAATTTGGAAAAGTCTCCTGGTTCTGCAGCTACAGCATTACATCTCTTAACTCTTTTAATCCCCCGGAGGAGTTGACACTGAAAAGAAAACTTGGAAAATTTGGAAAATCACCATAGACACCAAACTTCAGCTGAAAATTAGTTCTGGAGAAAACACAAATATTTATTTTTGAATTCAATCTTAATTTTACCCAGAGAGTAAACAGAAGAAAGCTAATATTTCAGAATGTATTTTACCCCCACTGGATTTTGTATCTACTAAGAGATGCGCAGTGCTATTACTTTTTATTTTCTGCTACAACTGACTGTAAAAAATATTTACTGTTTAGATTTACTGTAAGCTTTCAGACAATATTAGTGCCTGAAATCTTTGCTCTGGTAAACAAAACCATAGAGAAAGGGGCGTGTTGGGAAGTGGCATAGTAAATTAAACTGCAGCTAAGAGTCTAATCATAATTATATGAAGAAATTATCAGAAGTAGAAATGATTCTCCTAATACATTAGTGTTCAGGAATTCAAACCTATAAATTGGCTACTACTTAAGATTATAGACTTCTTATTCTGCACACAAGCAAGTAATTAACTTTACGTTCTCTTCTTATGACTCTCAGGCTCTTGTCCTTTTAATTATAAGATCCAGAGGGTAGCTTTTATCTTATTATTATCTCTACTAAATTTCGAATAAAAGCTGCATTGAAACTTGATATATTAGTCATAGGTAATAGCCTGATAGCTTCTTAAAAGATGTAAAGTGCTAGTCTGATAAAGTAGCTAGACATTTGGTACTTTAGTTTCCCCTTTGTACACATACAAATATTCATGTTTTAAAATGCCAGACTGGTAATTTTAAGTAAGTTTTGTGTGGATTGTCTATATTGGCATGTTATAGAAGGGCAATCTAAACTTGTTGATTTCTCATGTTTCTTTATGTTTCTATTCATGTTATCATAGGCCAAATTTCTACACTGAAATACACAATCATTCAGTATGATATTACAGATTTGTGGGAAAGGACAGTGAAAAGCTAAACTTCTTCATAGGACTGAAATACATTAATTTATTATTAACCTATTATATGCCTTAAATATATCACAAATAGAAATCATACATTGCAGAGCTGCACACCATTGCCTTGTTGGTTTTTTTATACAAATTTATTTTTATTTGCTGAAGATTTGTCATTGCTGCTTCTGTTAAAGGGAAAAAGAGTCAATAAAAATATGTAAAAGTGTTTTTAAACTAAAGAAAAAGAACTCTGTGAAATGTGACCAGCTCTGATGTGCTGAACATTTTCAATCTTTGTGTCCTAACTAATTTCTTAGATTCCCACGGGTGCAGAGCAAACACATTTCTCAACATTATTGGGACTGTTCCACTTGCTGAAACTATTGCTGTTTGCACTGGCATTAGAAGGGCCTGGTAGGTGGCAAGTTCTTATCAGAAAAATAATCAAAGAACACCAGAGGCCAAGAAAAATCTTCCAACTTTCACATGGTAAAGATGTTCCTTCCATTTCTTAAAGGCAAGAGACCAAAGGAACATAATAACATAAACAAGAAGACTTTTGTAGCTTAGTGGCTGGAAATTGCTACCAGAATGCCCAGGTTTTGGGTCCTAGTTCAAGGAATGCCTTTGCAGTTCAGGTGAAAAAAAGATCTTCTGAAATATTTTTGTAGCAGAGAGCAGTACCCATGCTCCCTGTCCTTGAGCCAGATATATTCTTCATTAGGCTGTGCCACACGCTTCTTTCATTGATCTTCTGTGTCTGTGACTTCTTGCAATTTTCTTTTCAGGGTAGACAGTATCATCAGGAGAGGCACAGAGATGAATAGACTGGCCCTCTGTGTCCCTCAGAGGGCTCAAATGACAGAAGTAGAGGGGAGGTGAGCTGACCTCTCCTTCATAGGCTTGAGGATTCCACAGGGGAACCAACTGTCTGCAAACTCCATGCAGAGGGTGCCAAATCCCAGGCTTATGCTCAGCTCTGGCAAACAAGTGGCTGTGTGGGAATTAACTGCAGCAACTTATGGAGACCGTACATGGGATCTGACATCATGATATAAGGTCTGTAGATATCACAACTAGATAAAGCAATCTTCCCTAAAATGCTAACGGCACCACAATAAAAGATGAACAAAGATGATAGAGATGATAAAAGATGGCAAAATTAAGAGTATACGCAGCCTGGACTAAAACACTGTATAATAAGCTCTGGAGAGGGGGAAAGGTTACCTAAGGCCTTTTATTTATTGCTGTAACTCATACAAAGAGTACTTAAGCCAGTAGTGCTTGTCAAAACCATCCATAAAACCACTAAGTCACAATAAAGACATGTCTACAGTGCCAACCACTGTCAGGGGAAGGGGAGTAGGAATATGAAGATCACAGAATGAAAATAGACAGTTGTGCACCAGCCAAAAAATTTTCCTAATACTGAAGCTGTTCACTTGTGTTTTGACAGCTTTTGGGGCTGCAATGCTCTCCAGCTTTAGGGCTGGATTGAGTCCCTGCTGAGCACTGATTTTTACAATTTATAATGCTTGCAGCAATTACATTATTTATTATCAGTGGTGAAAATAGGGGAGAGAAAGGAGAAATACAGCTAACCTTTGTATTACATTTTTTACCCTATGAGAAAAACCCTTCAATAAATAATTGAAGTATGTTAGGAGAGGAAGAAGATTGCCAGGATAAAAGTTGTTGCTTTAATCAAAACAATACTGCTTTTAGTACTGCTTGGTGGCAAAACACTTTAAATAAACAGATGTAATTCAGATCAGTGTTCATATGGTGGCCCTGTTGCTCGACTGTATCATATTTTCAGGTAGGTGAATGAAATAATTGAAGAAATCCCTGGCTGCATGTGTCCTTTTAACATCTCTTAGCTTAAAGGGTAAGATTACTAAATTATTTAGCTCAGTTCACAGATTTTGGCACTAGCGTAATAAAGAACAGAACAAAATCATCACATAGTTCTGTTAATATACATCATGAAAGGAGAAATTAAAGAAATGTCAGACATATATGATTATGAGGAAAACTCTGACCAGAAACACAATTTTAACTTCCCCAAAAGTCTTTTCAGTCCTAAGTATGTATTTCTTTGCCTTATATTTTTACCATCTTTTGAAGCAAGACTAAAAGAACATAAATGACTTAGGACTACTTTAGGCATGTTTTCAATGCTGACTTTTAACAAAGCAATAAAATGAACACTCCATGCCTACCTCCCTTAGTATCTTTTGATGTCTACTATTTTTGTGCACCACCACTTTGACAAGGGACATCAGGGCTATTAAAGAGTCACAAAATAGCTGTTGCCAGGGCTGTCCCCAAAGGGATCTTTATTGATGCATGTATTCAGAGTCTCCTAGAAGACATTGATAACCCTGACTTCGGAATGATGGGCACGCTAGGACTATCAGAATTTGGGAGATCTGGATCTTAGGCTACCTTTTATTCAAACCTCCAAGGCTGAAACTCATGTGGTAGCATGTCTTGGTTGTACCAGGCCAGACTGCAGTGCTTGAGCACTTCTTCTATCACCTGTGCTGAAGCTGACCCTTCATTCAGGATCTCTGCAGAAATTATTGCAGCCAAAGAATGAAAAAACGTAATTCTCAGGAACTAGGTCTGACTGCCACTACATTTTGCACAAGTATTCCTTAATGCAAAGGACAAATGTTGTTCCTAGCTCTTTTTGCACTGGAGGAAGCTAGAAACAGCTTCACATTCATCTTATTGCAGTTAGCAATCATGCTCTCCCTGAGGACCCTAGGTTTGCTAATGTGTGGTTGTCTAAATTCTGCAGGTTTTCTTCTGATGTTTCTGATCACCCACTATCTGATCCCAGCTGTCTCCTGGGAGAGGAGACCAGACTCACAGGCAGGGAAAGGCCTCAGGCTCTGGTGTCTCATTTCTGGATGAATCAATTAGCCAATGGAACTGAAAAACACACATTGGTCCTGAGCCTTTGCCCATTATACTTCCAGTAGGCAGCATAGCTTCTACATGAGCAATAGAAAAGGGGCCAAAAGCCACATATGTATGTGCTGATTTTGCTTTCTTTCACAGTAGCTGCTATGTGGCTGTGTTTTGGATTTGTGCTGAAAACAGCACAACCTGTTGATAATCCAGTGATGTTTTTGTTATTGCTGAGCAGTGCTCACACAGCATCAAGACCTTTTCTGCTACTTACTTCACCCCAACAATGAGTGGGCTGGCAGTGCACAAGGAGTTGGGAGGGGACGCTGGTGGGACAGCTGATCTCAACTAACCATAGGGATATTCCACACCATATGACATTGTGCTCTGCAATAAAACTAGTAGAAAAGGTTTGGTGGGGCAATGAGCTGCTCAGGGACTGAATTGGCATAGGTTGGTTAATACTGAGAAATTGTTTTCATTTCTGTAACCTGTTTTTCTTGGATTTTATTCCTCTTCTTCTTCTTCTTCCTACTATTATTATTATTATTATTATTATTATTATTATTATTATTATTGTTGTTGTTGTTGTTCTTGTTGTTGTTGTTGTTGTTGTTTTTGTTGTTTTGTTGTTGTTATTGCTTATTATTATTTAATGTCAATTGTTAACCTGTCTTTGCCTCTACCCATGAGTTTTATCGCTTTTACTCTGCCAATTCTCTTTCCTATCTCACAGGGGTNAGTGGGCTGGCAGTGCACAAGGAGTTGGGAGGGGACGCTGGTGGGACAGCTGATCTCAACTAACCATAGGGATATTCCACACCATATGACATTGTGCTCTGCAATAAAACTAGTAGAAAAGGTTTGGTGGGGCAATGAGCTGCTCAGGGACTGAATTGGCATAGGTTGGTTAATACTGAGAAATTGTTTTCATTTCTGTAACCTGTTTTTCTTGGATTTTATTCCTCTTCTTCTTCTTCTTCCTACTATTATTATTATTATTATTATTATTATTATTATTATTATTATTGTTGTTGTTGTTGTTCTTGTTGTTGTTGTTGTTGTTGTTTTTGTTGTTTTGTTGTTGTTATTGCTTATTATTATTTAATGTCAATTGTTAACCTGTCTTTGCCTCTACCCATGAGTTTTATCGCTTTTACTCTGCCAATTCTCTTTCCTATCTCACAGGGGTGGAGTGAGTGAACAGCTGTGTGGGACTTAGTTGCTGTCTGGAGTTAAACCATGGCAATATGGAATGTGCTGATAATTTCTTCACCTGGTGTTCAAATATTTTCTTTAAACTTTCAGTACTGTAAGTAAAAGCATATTCTCCAATGCACTGTGTGATTGCTTGCAAGTGTTTTTTACAACATCAAGGAACCTTGAAAAAAATACTGAAGAACACAGGAGGACTTATGATCAAAGGTTGTGATTTCATGCAAGTTCAAGAGATGCACTGATCAGACTGTGGGATTGACTGTTCTGTCATAGATAGGAGTTGTTCTTAATGTTTAACTTTGAGCAGACTAATGCTTTAGAAATTCTTTTGTTTGGTCACTTTTGTTGGAGGCTTCTCACATCGTGTCCTGATAACCTAAAAAATGTATACTGTGCTCCCTATCTTTCATACGCCAATCTGCCCAAGATTGTTACTGTCCCTGTAAGCTCCAGGGGCCAAAACCAGAATTGCAGTGTCTTGCCCCAGTTTTGCAGAGGTGGGAGATGTTAGGATTCTTCTTAGAGTCAGGAACACTCAAGGAGGGCTTTCTTTTCATTATTGTAGGGCTGCTAAGAGGGTTGCTTCTCTAAGCAAAGGCATCACAAGGCCTTTTCTTTCTTTCTAAACACTTTTTCTGGCTTAGGCCTCCAAGAAACTGTATTTCACAATCCTAAACTGTTTCAGGGCAAATTTCACAAATACTTGTCCACAGGCACTAGCTGAGAGTGTGGGGTCAGGGCTGTCATTTTTGGTGCCCTGTGGAGCCGCTTCTCCTGCCTCGCCCCACAACGTGGTAACTTTGGTCACATGGTGGCAGACCTGCAGCATGACACCAACCGGTCCAAGGGGACAAAAAATAGCAGAGAAATTGACACCACTTCAATTCAGATGGGTTCAGAGCTGCCACAACTGGGAGAGACCCTGTCGGGTGGCGTGGGGCGAACATCTTGGTAGCACTTGACTGGTTTTGTACTCCAGGTTTCCATTGCTTTTGTACTTGTTCCCTGTTGGTTGTTCTTTGGAGAAAAAGGGAGTTTTGTGACTACAGAAGTTTGGTTGCCGTGTTGTTTTATTTTTATCTTTTTTTCTCTCTCTATCACGTGACTGGGAGAAGAGGGCTTATCTGCTATTTTGCCTTTGTCCCCTGGACCATGCAGTCTTCTATGGAGGCCACCGTTTTGGGGAACGGCTTCTATTCCATCTTGTTTTCTCCGTTCCCGAGAGTCCAGGCCTTCCCATTACGTTTATTTTAGTCAAACTCATATACCTAGGGATGTACAGACATTCAAGCACAGAGTTAGATGAGCCAACAGATTAATGAATTTGCTAAATTAACAGCTTATCAGATTAAGGTAAGTGTTTGAAGATGGACCAGGCTACCCGAATTCTATACCATACTGATCATATTAACATAACGTCATTGATGATGGAAATTTTTACATTACTTTCTGTTCAATTAACATAGAACTTTTTTTTTCTATAAATCAAACAGCTACAGTCCAAATTTGCAAGCTGAAACAATGGGATATGTTCATGTGGCCCTCATTCGCCAGGTACTGAGTTTTACCGCAAGTAAGGTAAACCCCTGAGTCAACATCTAGTCACTTAGATGATTCATTTCTTAGCCTCCTGAATTATGACTATAGAAGAGATGCATGTAAATTGTAGTCATGATCCTATATACCTTTCTGCATTATTACTTTTTTCCAACTAGAGCCATTAAAAAAAAAAATTAGCAGTCTGTTCTTGGCAGCTGCACACTATTACCTCAGCAGAGAAGTTCTGAAATCTGATTTGTGTGTGCTATTTGTGCAGTAAAGGAAGCTTTTCTAAAATGAAGATCCACGCTGTGTACTGCTTGACTTCTGCTGCGTTATTCCAATGCCATCAGAAATACTCATCATGTATAACCTTCATTTAATTAGTCCATTCAGCTTCCTCTTGTGACGCGGCCCATCCGACTGTCCACTCCGGCTGGACACCCCGGCTAGCTCCGGGCGGGTCTGCGCCGTCAGCTACTAGATGGCAGCCAGTCCGGTGGAGGACAAAGAGCCAGAGGGAGACCTTTCGGTAGATCCAGGGAAGGGTTTATTGGAGAGGGACAAGGTATACATCTGGGGTCGAGGAGAGGAACCACCAAAAGGCGGGGAGAAATGGTGTGCAGCAACTTAAATAGGGGTCCCTCCCATTGGGAGGGTACAATACAGGGACCAATAGCAGCAACCGGGGGGGCGTACAACAACAACTAATCGGGCAGAACCGGGGCGGAGAGAATACAATATAGCCAACCGAGTGCAAGGGACGGGACAAATGACACAGAACATTCAGGAAAAAGGGGAGGAGCCAGGGAGGATTGACAAAACCTTGGGAGGAGACTGGGGAGACGGACAGGGACCTTTCTGGAGAGTGGGCTGGGCGCAGGGTTGACAGACAGGGGCAAAGGCGGGAGGGGAACAAACCATTACAACCGAAAACCAGGGGGAACAACTTAGGGATAAACCATTACAAAACGCAGAACACCACAACTTTAACAATAAAACAACAAACCACAACACTCTTGGTAGTATTTCTTACTATATGTATATGGGGTCTACATGAGTCAGCCTGCAGCCCCTGGTACTTGCTTCAGCCTGATATTTTAATTTTTTTTCTTTTGCTGCTTCCACAAAATTTATGTATTCTCTCTCTCTGGTTCTGGTTCCTCATAAACTTTTTATGTTGTTAAAGATTTAGGTCCACAAAGGCTTTAGGATGATGTTAGAAATCTTGCCTGGGAGAAAAAAATCTTCTGCAAATAGTTAGGCAATTACAGTAATGTATTTCACACTTAGTTTTTCTTACTGAACAAGAATAACAACAGGTGCAAAACAGCACCATCTTCAACTTCTACTTTCTCATGCTAACAGCAGGTTTGACTTTATGACAAACATGTGTAAGGCATTTGCAACCAGTTTAGGGGGGGAAAAATGCAGATTGTCATTAGGACCAGATGACCTTAACAGTGTCTTTTCAACTTCCCACAGAGTGTCTGAGCTTCCTAATTAATCATTTGGATATGTTAAAAAAGAACCAGAGGAATATTTGAATTGCTCACAAATGAGGAAATATCAAATGGTGAGAGAGAATGACAACAAGAGCTAGAGAGCAAATCAAGTTAATTGGAAAATTTCCAACAAATAAGACTATATTTACATTGAAATGTAAATATATGCCTATACTGATATCAGAATTCTTATAAGCCTCAGAATTATAGTACACCAATATCAACTATATAATGGCGTCATATGTCATGAAAAAGAGAAGCATATTACAATAGATATTTTTGGACTGTAGGTCATACTAAATTCTAATTTCTATGTAGGCAATTCTAGATGTATAAAACTAGCTGTTTTAAAGATTTTTGACTGCATTAAACATAAACACAATGTTTCCACATGACCAGCTTTTTTCACAAGTTCTGGGAAAAGTTCTCTAATGCCACTTCCAGTCCAAACTTTAAAGACATGAATCTTATGTTTCCTTTTCTGTCATCACAGATTCTTGACCACCAAAGGCCTCTTTTTCAGCAGTGGTCATAGCAATTTGTTTTGCTGAAACACACCAAGAAATCCTGTGAGCCAGACTCCCTGCTCCCCTAGCTGGGCAGAACTCGCTGCAAAAAAAAAGTGTGAAATAATCAAAACAGCTGAGAAAACACAACACAGTCTCCCTGGTCAAATCATATTTGCTCTTTGAAAGCAAAGAGTTGTGTTTCAGGAGCTGTTGGCTATATATAGACAGAAAAATGGCAGTCAAATGCTTTTCCTTCACAGAGGCCCCAACTCTGCCACCTTTAACTCTGAGCAGTGGAGTAAACACACACACAGTAACACTTGGAAAAAATTGTGTTTTAGTAAGAATGTTTTATCTCAGCTACATTCTATGTAACTACTTTTAAAGTGAGAAAAGGCATGAACAAGTCTGTGAAGAGCAGTGCGCCTTTCTCGAGTGAGAAGCTATATACTACTACATTGGGAAGATAAGTACATGCAGAGTTTTCTTCTTGCCACTCCCCTCTCATGTTGAAAATTTTGCATCCTTCTGTGCAGAAGTGTTAGTTTCTGTCCCCAACTTCCCTGGACTTCTCACTGAAGAAAGTTTTAACCCTGAACCTGGATACCAGATGTTGGCATTCTTATCTCTTCCAAACATGTTTGTAAATAAAATGGACTGTGTGTGCATTAGATAGTCATCATTAGTTGATGCTTACCAGACTACCATTTTAAGGTGGTAGTTCAATACCTGCAGAGAAGGTATTTAACCTTTTACAGTTTTCTGGGGAAAACACAGGAGCTATGAGCTTTCTGGTATCAAAGAGCTTAAAATTCCTGGGTCATATCTTTGACCTTGAATTCCTTGAGTTGTGCTTGTATTCTACCTCAAATGCCATGAGGTATTTTCATGTTCAGTGCAATAAATATGCAGTTTGTTGCTCTGATTTTAACTGCAGCCAAAACACTGAGCTCCTTCTCAGTTTGAGAAAGGGCAGAAATAGAGTAATGCATATTTTTTCCCTATTTAACTGAAAGTGATTTGTAAGAGATTTAGAATTATGTAATGCCAAAGTGACAGAAAGTGCATTCAGCATATAAGCACCTTTCTAATCCTACCCGGGATTGCAATGTTATTTGCACCAATGAAGATAAAATGTAATTCTACTGAAATCAGATGAGTTATTCTCAGGTATGTGGGTGGCTGTAAAGCACATAGAATGGTGTCATGGCCTACAGACAACCATACTTCTAGTATTTAATACCTGATAGGATACAAAAGTAAGAGTAAGTAAGACTGGCTACCCTTTGCTATTTCCATAGTCAGAATTAGCTGCACTTATTGTAGCAGAACAAAATGAGAATAAGATAACAATATTTTCCTCTCCACAAAAATATTTCCATATATGTTTTGGGAGATTTGAAGAGAAATCATAGCAAATTTATAAACCAAACAAAAGAAATGCAAGTAACAAAGAATTTAAAACAAAATTACTCTCCTGTTTTTCAAACTTTTTCATGAGATCAAGTCCCAAACTTCTATTAATGCCTCAGTGTGTCAGTGCAGACCTTTGAAGGCTCTTTAGGGGAGGAAAAAAATTACAAGGTGGCTTGACTAGGAAAGATGTTCCTTGATTTCCTTTTCTTAGTAATTTAACAGAGTGTGTTTGATAAAAGGATACTATAAATATAGTCCCAGTAGCGGAAGGAAGAGACAAATCCCTTTTTTGAGACTTTTTATGTCTACAACTGTGGTTCCCAGGAACATGAGAGCCTTGTTAACATGTAGCACAAGCTGACAATTACAGCCTGACCTGTGCTGGCTGTGTATGAGACGTAGCAGACCTGGAGCCAGAACAGGACAGAGAAAAAAGGAAGACAGTGACATGCACAGCAATAACTGTCAGGTATGAAGATTACAAAAATGTTGGATTCTGCTGATGCTGGGGCTCCCTCATCCCTAATAGTATGTTAGTAGAAGCCAGGAGACTTTTATTTTAAAGTTACGTCTAAATATTCAACTGAACAAAAACTTCAGGGCCTAATGCTCTGTGAGTCTTCCAGACTAGCAGAGTTACTGATGCATACAGAAGCTAAAGAAATCTCAAAAATAAATTGCCTGGGAACTGAAGCAGAGATAGTTATGAAAACGAAAGCCTTTGCGTTTTGTAGCGATTTTCTCTAAGAGAATCTTTAATTGCTTTGTTGAGCATTTCTGCAATACGGTAATGTCTAACATGTGTTGGCTTGCACAATTAAGACTTTTGTGCTTGTGCTTCTAGTACCTGGGAAAGCTGACTGAGTCTAAGTAACTGTTTTCTAATTCGATTATATATGACAATATTAACAGCCCCGATGTTTATTCAATATATTTAAATTTGTTTATACTTACTTGGGACATAACCAGGATGCAGTGGAAACATGGCAAGTTTAATTAATTTCAAACTTTCAGCTTATTTCCTCTGTTGACACTTGGCCTGATGTTAGAAGTAATGTACTGTGTTGTTCTTGGAACCCAGTAATAGTTAAATATCTGATATTTATTTTCTTCTACTTTATTTTTCCTTGCTATTCTCAGATATAAACAGGCTGTCTTTCAGAGGCATGGGTTCAAATCCAGCCATATAGTTACATCATTTGCAATATGTCAAGCTTTGCCCCACATTCTCTTCTGAAATACTTTGTTTGGATATTTGGAGTCAAACTGATCCCTGTTTCATATTAGCCTCATTAATAGGCATGTAATTGTAAGATAATTAAGCAATAACTCTTCTATTTCAGAGCAAGTTGTATAGATGTATTCCACTTCAATGTTTTTTGATTATCCTATAAGAAATTCTGCAGTTTCACTTTATTAGAGTATTTTGCTTTTCTTTTACATGAAATAAATAATAGTGACAACTTTTTTTTTTTTGTCAATTAATTACCAAGTACTGTTTCACAAAAATGTTTTCTCCTACTCAACTAACTCTATAGATGGTCAGACTGTATTAATAAAATTAATTATTTGCAATTTTGCCCATTATTTTGTGAATAATTTATCTGGAAATAATTGGTCCAGACTCTCAGATGCTTTTAATCAGAAGAGCTCTACTGGAACCCAGAGAATTTTACTGATTAAAAACAGCTGAAAATTTGATCCATCTGCTGCCATGGTGGCCTTAATGTTGAACACAGATTTTAACATGGTATTAATTTGTATAAACTAAAACTGCTTTACTTATATATCTTACTAACTTTCTTAGCATGACTACTCTTAAAACCATATTGGTATCTCAAAAGTATAGCATTCATTTGAGTTCAGTTACTTGACTAAATCTTGAAAATCTTTCTAATAAGGGTTCAGTTGCTCAAGAAAACATTCACTTCAAAGAAAACCACAGACAAACCATGTTTTAGAAGCAGCTTAAGGACAATCCCTTTTATATACTGATCATGACACTCCATGTTAATGATAAGTGCCATGCTTACAGCTCCTGCTTTCCTTTCTGTAGCTACTGTTGCAAGATTCACAATCAAAATAATTTTGTCCTGGCCTTCCCACAGCACCACAGTGAGGAACAGCACAGTTGTGAGTGTCTTTGTCCCAAATGTCTTTATTCTACCAGTAACAAATGCTGTCACTGAGCAGCTGCTCCTGTGAATAGCAGGTGTATCAACATCTCAGCACGTCCATTATCTAACGAAGCTGGGTGATAATTTTAGAATGTAATTCGGGAAAGATCACAAAATTCAGATCATGAGCTTTCTGGGTAATGCTCTAACTTGCAAGCAAACTAGCAAAAGTAAAGGGCTGAATTGTGTAGATCTCTGTTATATTGTAAAAGCTTTTCAAACAAAAATGGAATAATAAATAGTTTAAGAAAAGTGAAAGGATATTTTTGACCAAGACTTTTAGAATGTTCCCCTTCATTAAATTGCAACAAAAATGTTTTCTTCTGTCCCGTTGTCACAACAATGGTGAAGCTGAAATAAACCATGGCATGAAGAACTTTTAACAGCATTTTTAAGGCTCCATTTTCACTTCAGCAGGAAGGACAATATTCCTGCAAGGAAATGCTGATATTTAAAGTGTCAGAATTTATTTACAAATTCACTTCCTCAGTTTTATTCAGGAAGCTGGAAATTATTTTGTGGGATTTCACGTGAGTGAATAGGGAGAGGATAAGAGAATAGGGTTCCACAGAACTGGGCATCAGAAAACAATTTTTTTAGAGGCAACTGGTAGCCAAGGTACCAAAGTTATCCATTTTCCATATTCTTTCCTGTAACAGGAGCTTAGCACAAAATACCAGTATCATCCAACTATTTTGTTTAAGAGTGACCTGGTAAATATTGAATTATTTTTTATATTGTTGACCAAAAGATAGCAATATGTCTGAAGAAAAAAGTAAATTAAAATCCCAAAAAAGATGATATCAAATTTTTTGAAAAATTATTTACCTTCTTCCAATTGCTCATATTGTTATTGTAAGTCACTGAATTTTGTGCCCTGACATTGAATGTAATGTTAAAGTTATGAATGTTTCTAATGTTGGCTAATGCCAATGTGGATTTTTTGTTATCCTTTATTTGAAATTAAATAAATGGATGCATCATGTATGCTTCATATTCTGAGTACCTGTTTTCAGTAATTTTCAGACATTTTCACATATTCAGCTCTACACCACTTCTGAATTTTAATTGCTTTTTTAGCAGGTAGGGGGAGTTCTTCCTTTATAATGAGACATAATAGCTAAAGGACTTAGTGATTACCAATGGCAGTTAAAATTTCTGATTTCTATTACTTAAAATGAATTAATTTAATGATGAAATTTATTGATATATTGATAATAATGAAATTTATGGATATATTTGATATTGAACATAGATCCTGCTTCATACTGGATGACAGGTAGAAGGAACTGAACAAACATTTTGGTTGGATCTGTAAATGTTTTCCTTCTTTTTTCTCCAAGGAAGGGGGTATTTCCTTTCTCCACTATGTTAGCATCTGTAAGGAACAACCTTCTTGTAGTAAAAGAAGTGTCTGTCCTGATACTTAGGAACATGATTTTATGGTTCCGGACCTCAGCTTGGGTAAATAGGAAGCTATCAGCCTAGAGCTGTATAAAATAGTTGTATTCAGCTGAGAAGCTGATCCTGGAAAATCCAGTGATGCTGCTATTTTTGCATTAAAAAAAAATAAAGGCTTTTAATTTTTGCAACTATCTTTTGGTTTTTGTCTTTTCAATTTAAAATAATTTTTCTAATAATATGAGATTTTCTCAAAACATGTGGACAGAGAATAAGAATAATGATAGTGGAAATAAGTGAAAGACCAGAAATCCTTCCCAGGATTCTTACTGAATTTACCTTTCATTTCACTGTGTTTCTGAGGATTTGGGAGAGAAAATATGCAAGTTTTATTTGACACTGATCTTTCCTGCATCAGCTAACTGCATTCCAGTGCCACAGATCTCAAGTAACTTCATTTCACTTTCAGTGAGTGAAAATTATCCCAATTACTCTATTTTTGGAATGCAAAAGTCAGGGAACTTTCCATCAAAAAACATGCTCCATAAATACCTGATATGGTAGTTTCAAGCTTTTCAATCCTGAAGTTTAATCCCAAAGTGATTTTAACTTTACCTCTATAAATGTCATAGGTATGGACTCCTATTCTATAGGAAACTTGCTTTCTCTTGTTCCCTACTGTAACAGTTCAAGAATTGCTGACCTCATCACTACCAATATAGGATGTTGGAAATTACTGTTTGGAAATGGTTGACTGAAATTTCATGTGGTCTAAACTATTTTTTTTTTTTTTTGCAATATAGTCTTTATCCTAGCCATCTGTTATAAAGGTGTTTTGCTATCTAATGAGATTTCTGGTATTAAATGGTAGAGACATTGTAGTCTGTTTTTTAAAACAGCACTCACTGCAGAAAGTGATGGTAGAGCTTCTAGAAGAATTAAGTTTACCAGAAGAATCAAAAACTTGCTTATTTGGCAAACAAAGTACAGCCCGTGCAAGACAAGAGCAGTAGATTTACTCTTCAGAAACAGGTGATCAATAATAAAAAATAGGGCAGAGAAAGTATCTGAGAGAGTGCAATAATGAGCTACTTTGCCAAATATTTTCATGAATGGGGGATTTACAGTTGGACTGTTTCTAATTTTCCTGGTAGATCTTAACAAAATAACTGCTGACAATGTCAAAGTCAAGGATTATAAAAGATTTAATTGATAAGAAATAACGTATTACCTATGTATATTTTCCATTGTGAAAGGTTTTATCAAAATACAGTAATTCCTTTTTCTGTGCCTTCATGAAACTGATAGAACTTTTCTGCTGACACACTTGTAAATGTGGGGGAAATATAAAAAATATCAAGAGATCTCAAAGATTTTTCTGTAAATCATGTAGTTAATAAATGAGCAAACTAATACATACCTTGGTACTGGCAAAAAGTATTACTGAAAATTGTATTCATGCTCTTCACTTTATCAGTATATTCTCAGAACCTAGTTTTGCACTCTTTCTTGCTTTGATACATGACTTTGCCACTTCAAAGAATTACTCTGATTTTCCAGATCATTTAATATCTAAAAAGCACCAGACGTTTAAAATAATGAAAGCATATAAGACCTATTAATGGTACTTTTGAGGAGCAGTGAAAAATAAGGGTTTTTTAATAAAAAATGTGAAACAGTATATCCTATAAGGCACTTTATGTGTAATATAAAAATTATGATGTCAGCCTCTACGGCTGTTAAGATCCAGTTATTAAAATTGCTAGAGAGATGCCTCTGCCTGAATTAAGATGCAAACAAGACCATATGCCAAAGTCAATAGCATGGATTTCATTGAACAGTAAATGTGACGGAGAGAAATAAAGAAGCAGAAAAAGGTGTGGGGGGTTGGTGAGGGAGGTGGTGGAGAGAGTGACAGAAATTAATTAAGTGGAAAATATTACCACTCTGTGGATCCCAGCAGCCTCCGGTTGATCCTCTCCCGGTCTTCTCGGTGGTGAGTGTCCCACAAAACACAGAAACAGTTTGGTGAATTAATATATGTTCAGGCTAGTTGGGAGCACCCAGGTGCCTCCTCTGGCAGGGAAGTTTTACACTGTCTCTTGCCATAGACTCTGGATTGGTTGCATCACTTTGCATCACGTGCAGTCCTCTGCTGCAAAGCCTCAGGAATGAGTCTGGGGGTGCTTTGGGGGTCTTTGATGGTTTATGATCCCTCCTCTGCTGCCTCTCTTGTGAATGTCCCACGTGTGTGTGGCCTTCCTGGGGTGGAGGGGGTTTACAACTGAGCCAGTTTGTGTAAGGGAGGGCGGGTGTTCCCTCTGACCAGGGGTTACACCACACACCCAAAAATTCTCCTCCTCCCACCCTGACCTAAGGAAAGTGTGTGCAAACCTGGCCTCAGCAAATGAGTCTGTGGGCTATGGCCTCCCCCACCCTGAACCCAGCCAGAACTGATGGTCAGGACAGCTGCTGGGTTTGGCTTTCCTTGTGGATACACTCTTCTCCCTCAGCCTTGTTTACTTTTCCCCAGCCTGAAATAACTGGACAATAGAGACACTTTTAGGTGGCATAACTCACAGTCCAGTTCCAGTCTGGAGGCATATTCAGGGAAGGGTGGGCTTCGGTGGTCACAGCTCCTTTATATGGTTTTCCATAATGGGCAGAGGTCCATCTTAATAATGCTTAAGCCAGTAATTTTCAGTCTCTTCTAATGGCCAAGTAGTCAACAGCAGTGATGCAATATTATAGTTGTGTGCTGCTGTGGTTTTGGCTAAGATATACAAGTACTAAAGGGGATAACAGTTTGTACACACACTTATTGAAGATGATCTCTAAATGACTGCCACATTTGCACTTCATCTTGATCCAAAGGATGAGTTACTCCATCAGCTACAGACACCAGTAAAATTCTACTAGGTGGTCATTAATCTTAGACTGACCTTTGACTTGGATTTTTCATCCTTAACACAAATGCATTTGTGCGTAACTTCAGACCACTTCAGAGTACTTTTAGAAATAAAAATCTTTCTGTGTCTGCCTAATCAGGTGAGCTGTTGAAATTGAATGTAATGATGTTGTACAGGAGGAATGAACTCCTGATTTTCAAATAATAGAGGCAATACTTGAATTTTTTATTCTATTTCAGTGGGGCCAGACATTTTCCCAGGGTCCGTCTCCTGTTTATTGTGTAATTCTTATTGAATCAACAATGCCTTACTTTGTTCACATTTAAATTGCTTACTGTTTTCTTACTTCTTTCACTCAGGTGACACACATACACTTAAATTTGGACTTCCTTTAGAGGAAGCTGCTACCTTTAAAGGAGCTCTCTTAGACTCACAGACTCATGGATTATCTCAAGTTGGAAGGGATCATCATAGGGATCATCAAGTCCAACTCCTTGCTTCATACAGGACTACCTAAAATTAAACTCAAAGATGAGGAGTCGTCTGGTAGATTTTGTGTCTGGTTAAACATCATATTGACAGGCTTCTGTCAATTTGTGTCTAGTCATTTCTTGTGATGCAGTCTCACCTGAAGCACGTCATCTCCTTGGGCCCATGACTGAATGCCTCCATTAATCATGATATCCGCATTAGTCAGACACTTAGGTCACCCTTGCTAACAGCTAAATGTCAGCAGAGAAAATTCCATGGGCCTAATGGAACTTGCATTTAGAACAGTAATATCCAAAGAACCCTTCCGATTCCCAGTGTTATGGATTTTCTCTGACAATAAAAAACCCTATCCTTTAATACTTAAACACAGTAATATTTAATCTTCTTTTAGCTAAGCGGAAATGTATTGTGTTCTGTGACCATGTATTAGCTGTGGTTAACAAATATGACATATTATCTGTGTTTTAAAGCTAAGCCAAATGTTGTACAAGTATAGAAAGAAGAACCATGGAGAAACAGTTCTTGTAAATCAGAGGAAATATGCATGGTTATTTCAAAAACTGGGACACACCCATGAAATATGCAGTGTCTGAATTCCTATATCAATTATATCAGTCAAAATTTGATTTACTGGACATTCAACATGTATTTCAGTAATATACCAGTTTAGAGAAAATACAGTAACTAATCTTTTATTACACTAACAGAACCACCACTTTTATTTGTGCCAGGAATAACTGCATATTTTCAGCAAGAAAAAAAAGGAATGTTTTTCTGTGTAAATAATAGATAAAGAACAACAAAAAAAGCATAATCCAGCTATCTTCTCTGCAGGGAAAAATAAACCCATATAAGCCCAATTTGTGAAGAAAGACCCATTAGGCAGGAAGTTAGTAAGCCAGAGTCTGTCCTATGGCTCTGAAGGGAATAAGTTAATGTTGGGAGTTTGGTGCCTTAAATAAGAAATTGCGGAAGGAAGAATTTTCATCATTTCATTATTTCTCATTAGCAATTTACTCTAAAAACACTTTGGACAAGAATTTTACGATACTAGTGTATAAGCTAGAAGAACACTGATTGTTATAATAATGTTATTACTATCAAGAGGCTACCCTATGACTCCCAGCACTTCCACTCCAGAGTGTTCCATGTCCCCAGGGGATGATGTCGTTGCTGCGGTGTGTCACTTTAATAAACACCAGGAAAAAAGAATGAAGTCTTGAGTATCATCTGAATGAAGGATGGATTCTCAATTTGGTTATGTACAAGATTTGTAAGCTTCAGAAGGCTGTAGCCTTATACTTTCTGGGTAAGGTATGGCAATTTACTATTTCTGTTCCATTAAGCACAGTAGTCCATGCTGCTGCATTTTTAGGCACGAATCTGTATTTTGAATGTCTGAAGAGGTTAAGATGCATTTCCTTCCTGGATAGCAAAATGTGAAAGTAATGGAATGATCTGGGTATCCTGACACACTGTGTATGGAAAGTCTACCTCCCAAAACTTAAAAAAGTGAGTAAGGTTTGTTTGTCATATAATATCCAGCTGTGAACCTAGCACTGCCAATTGCAGCACTAAACTGTGTCCCTAAGTGTCACATATACATGTGGCTTACAAATGCACACAGCTCCTAATCTTTTCCACTGAAGATACTGCCAACCATTCCACTTAGGTTAATGCTGGCTGACTGAGACCATATATACATGCACAATCATTCACAAGATGCTTTTGACTAGTGTATGTATGATACTTACAATATGGCTGGTGTCTGTATTTTCTAATTATTCTTGTCTTTGTCTTTATCTTCTTTCAGCCAGGATATGGAACCTGAAAGAGCTCTTAAATGCAGAAAGGTAAAGTGGGAAAGGGATCAGGGATCATAAGTGAGAAAAAAATCAGAACTGGAAAAGCAGTATACAGCAAAAGCATTTTATCTTGTAATTTAGGACATGTTTCTCAAGCACAGTAGGAGTCATATTCCCTTAGGTATTTTGAAAATCCCACTTTATCTGTCTCTACAAGGGTGCTTTCATAGATAGGTATGATGTACTGCTGATTGCTTATGAAGACCTAAGGACTCCACAAGGAACATGCCTGATAGAAAGCTTTTGTGAAAATTACCTAGCTCAGATTTCCTGGAAATACAGTCACTATAGTACATAAATGTGTAAAGGACTATGGGTGTGATGCAATTCTCATCAAGATTACACGGTGATGGATCACTCCATAGAAATACAATGGCAATATTCTCTAGAGAGATTCAGTGATACATGGATTACAAATCAGTCCTGCAAGGATGACTGTGCATATAAAACTTTTGCTACATAAAGTTCAAAAATCACAAAATAGTCTTTGATGTTTGTTGTGGATTGTGCAACTATTTAATGGTTTTACTCACAGTTACTGTATATTGTGTTTCATCAAAAAGAGTAGGCCAGGCTGTAGGGAGGAAGACTGGGGGGTTATTTTTTTCTGCCTGCTGCACGCTGGCTTGCACTGGGAGCTGTCTGCAAGAAGGGAGACATGTTCTTTCCAGATAGTAACAGGGCTGCTCCATGGGAGGGTGAGTCACTTCAGATTGTGAGGTGGGATGGGCAGAGTGAAAAGGGAGGAGTAGAGGTCATCTCAGCAGGTTAAATGTCCTCAGAAAGAGCAGAAGTCATCTCAACGAGGGAGATTGCAGGGCACAGCAAAACACAGAGGGGTGGATGGCTGCTCTGGGGTTAGGACAACCTATGGGTTGAAGGCTGAGAAGGGTTGAACTTCTGTTCTTCACAGGCTATCACAAGTATAGTTCAAGAAGAAAAATTCAGCAGCCATGCATCTTCTGTTTCCAAACTGGTGTTAAACAGGCATAGACTTAACTCTTGGTGCTCAGTGTCACTTAGGGAAGGGGGCTTTTGCCCTGCCTTTACAATACATCTGTTGCTACCTTCTGGTTTGAAAGAGGCCTATACTCCTTTGTGTGGGATTAGCGCACTCCTTTCAGCCTTACATTTTGACCTGGAGTCTTTTTTCCACCATCTTCACAAACTGAGCTCTATTGTAGATACATTTTTACATCTTCAAACATGCTTACATTTTTGGTATTTTTACACCATGGTAAACTAGTAATTGATAGTAATAACTCTTGTCTTTTCCCTGCTTCATTTTTGCAGGTAGCTGTTGTCAAAAAAGTGTCAAAATGTAAGCATATTCTGACTACCACATACATATCTTTATATCATATTGCTGACCTCAAACTTAGGAAATGTATTTCTGCCTTTTGACTCTTTCTGTTGTATCTGTGAAGGGGAACAGAGAAAACAAACAAACAAAAAAGATTTTGTTATATCTTTGAGCCTTTCCCCTGAGTTCTTTCTCTCTCAGTTCCACCTCAAAATTATATCTGGAAAGTGGCAGGAACCAATCCAACACTACTGCCAAACAATGCAAGGGTGTAAGTCTGTGCTCACTGCATAGAGTCCAGAATATGTTTTTCTTTAGGCAAAGAGCAAAGAAAAGCAATATGACATAAAGATAACTCAGTGGAGAAAAGAAACAGAAAAAGTAAAAAGAAAATAGCAGGGACCAGAATCAAATCATTCGGACAGAGAGATTAGAGCTAAAAGTAAATTAAAACCAAGAACATGAAAGGAAAAGGTGGACATATTTTTGGGGGAAAAACGATAATAATTTCATTGAATATATTCATTTGTAGTCATGCTTTGTAGGATGACAAAAATACAAATCAAAGTTGAAGTAAATAAACAGGAATGATGACAGAAGGCAGGAATATTCGAAAAAGTTAAAACCTCAGTGACATCCAAGAGTGTACCAGGTGTTTCCCCATATTGCATATATTTTTTGTCCAGAATGATTAGCATGCAAGGCAATCTTAGAGAATTTCAGATACCTGTGATAATTTTTTCCTTTGAGGCCATCAGGGAGTCTTTCATTTCTCTATCTTCCCAGTCTATGAAGCCTCTGGAATAAAAGACCAATGTCTAGATGGGAAGACAGATGTGCAAACACTTCGCAATTCAGTATCAACCATATTCTCAAAACAGACCTTACCTAACTATTCACAGATAGATGGACATCACACACCATTTCTTTGTACAGGCAATACATTGAGATTTCTCTCTAAAACTTCTAGCAATGGTGGTACAGTCTTTAAATGTATCTCCTATTTATGTTGGCAGCAATTAGGTCCCACACTTCAGGTAAAGACATAACAGTGTAGAGCTGGTTCTTAGTAGATATTTTGTTTGTCCACACTTGGACCTATTGTATACAGCTACATACGACTCAGCCTCAGTACTCAGTTCAGAAACCTGGAAACTTTTTGTAAGTGATAGATCAGCTCTCTGCTAGAGGAAGTTTGTCAGAAAACAGTCCTCTGTTATGGGACATTTTACAGAGAAAATTTTGTTACATAATAATAAACACAACATACTGGAAAGATATTCTCCTACTTTTCCTGTCTTGGTAAATGTAAGAATGCTCTTCCTCTTGATCTGTGAGAGGTGTTTTGAATGAAATTTATGTAGAGGTAAAACAAATACGGTTCTGCCCCTGGTTCACCAGGATGAAATTCCATTTGTTACATGAAGAAATACCCCTATACAGATGCAATTATTTCATCAGCAATAGCAGTGTTTGGTGCACATAAATTGTGACTAAGCCTTACATAGGTAATTGTTCCTGTAATTGTTCCTGATACCTCCACAAACGTATCTCCTACAGAAAGAAGTTTCAAGGAAAAAGATATCAGCAAGCCAAAGTGAACTAATCCCAGAAAGCCTTTGCAGAGAACTTCTTGTTATTAATTTTTAGTGAAGCGAGAAGTATATTGACTATCTTTTAATAATGTTATGTAGAAAGTAACATGAGGAGTGGGAACAGCTCCTTTAAGAATAAAGAAGAATGAAGTCAGAGATGAATGTGAGTGACAGCTAGAGGGGTGCTGGTTTCTAGCTATGGACCATGGTGGTCACAATCCATGAGAAACTTGTTAAAAATAAATCAAAACCCAACACATTCCCATCCAAATATAAAAAAAGGACTCCTTAAATAGCTGAGTTTAACACATCTGAAAGCTCCAGTAATGTTGTTTGTTCCAGAGGAATTCAACTGAATAAGCCATGCAACGGTGAAGATTGAGATTTTGTTGCCTGAGATGAGAGCAGGCTGTTGTAGCACTGTGTCCTTGCTCATCACAAGGTGTGATCAAGCAACTGTAAGCTATAGAAATTTCCTTTACTGTTTGCTGTGGCAGGAATAGTCTGTTTCCACAAAGGTTAAAAAAAATTTGCAGGTTTCTGTCTGGATCATCATAGTCAGAATCAGTTCTCATAAACTACACATCTTGTTAAGACCTATGGGGGAAGGAAGTGTGAGTCTTGTTAGCAAGAATTTTGTAATTTTTCAGACTACAAGAGGTAGGATGATCACAAGTGACAGGAAAACACCATAGAGTAGAGATTATGGAAACTGAATTGATGAAACCTACTAAAAATAGAAGCCCTAGACAAAAAGCCTCAGAAAATTTCAAACCTGGCAAGCCTTTGTTTAGAAGATCACAGGATCACAGATGGTTTGGCAATTCTACACAAGAAGGCAAGGTAAATTTTATTAGGCTGGGATAGCAAAAAGGAAACATCCAACTGGGGTTACTGAAAGCCAGAAATATATATGTGATTCCATGTGACTAGTCCAAGGTCGGAACACCTAAACTGAATAGAGACATGATCTCCCGTTGATTAAATTTAGAAGAATCCTAAGTTTTTACTACTTAGAACATAAAGCCATCTATATCCATCTAAAAAAAATAGCTCAAGAAACCAAAAGTACTCAACCAGATTTTCTAGTATATGCAATGGATTCCCTGAAAAGGTTCGGTTTCCATCACAGCATACAGAATCCATATTTAGGTCCAAAATATCAGTCTCAATTGTTTCTTTTATACTTTTCCACATTTTTTTCCTCATATGCCCCAAGAGAGTATTAGAGCTGACTTGAACATATTCTTTAAAAAATTAAGTTTATAAAAAATACTATTCTGGAAAAAAAAAAGGAACTTTTCTTGTAGCATAGAAATGGAGCAATAGTAAAAAGAATAAAATAAATAAAACTAGGAAAAATGAAAATACTTAGGGCCACTCTGAGTAAACATCAGGCAATCTGTTTATAAAGAGAAAGAAACAAGATATTACCACCATGAAGTAAAATAAATTTCCCAACCCAAATAAATTCACTCCTTTGATGAATGAAAAAAGGGAAGCAATTTGATAACTATAAATTGAAATGGTCTGCTCTTGAAGAAAGAGTAACTTCAGGGAATACTTATATTCATTTCCCAAACTTTGTGATTTTGAGAATATAAGAATTGTTAAGGAGTTCACAGATTTTCTTTTAAAAAGTGCCAGGGAAAAATCCAGCTGTGATCTCTGCTACATGCATGGGAATAATCCACAATGGTTAAAATAATATTAGGTGCAAGGGCAATCATTATTAATGAAATGAGGGCTGCCATCAAATATACAAAGGTAAAACAGAACTGGTAAACAGGAAGATGTGTTAATAGAGGAAACATTCAGAATGCCATTAGCAAATGCCCAGTTGGAAGGGTTTTCAGGTATAATGCTGTATACAAACTAAAGCTATGTATAAATAATTTTTTTTTTAGAATGTAAGTAATTCACATGTAGAAAGGCTTCATGGTTATCAGTAACACTAACTCTGTATGAAAGAATTTGACTGAAGAGTGGATTGAAGATGCCATAGTAAGAGAAATAATTTTAAAAAAGAGACTCCACAAGAAAAAAAAACCTTTTTACATTCATTTCAGTGGTAGAGTATAATAAAGGACATAAATGTCTTACCTGATGGTGAGTGATAAAAGATGTGTAGTTCAGATACCAGTTACTGAAGAACATTAGATATAAAAATACTACCAGTTGCAGTAGTAAACTGGTCCAAAATCCTTCAGAAAAAGACTGAAACAGGTATCCATTTATCACCGTGTACTTTGAGGCAAGAACAATTATATGCATTCAGAGGCTGGTGAAACTGTGGGGAGATGGTTAAATTTCTGTGTGCTTCGTGGATAATGCTATTATGATGAGTCAGTAAATTGTTTAAATCCCTTTTCCACAATAAGAAAAACTCTGCAAATCAATACATCAAATGAAATTAGTCTTCTTGCAGTGATCCCAGCTGGGGCCTGCCTGCCCAGGGCAACTCTGCTGAAGATGCCTTGGGGGTCCTGGTGGGCAGTGACCTGAGCCTGAGCCAGCAGTGAGCTCCAGCAGCAGTGGTGGCCAAGAGCATCTCCTGTGCTGTATCAGCAGAAGCACAGCCAGCTCATTGAGGGAAGGGCCTATCCCTCTCTACTTAGCACTTGCTAAGCACTTCCATCCTTGCAGTTTTTCAAGACCTAACTGGATAAAGCCCTGAACAATCTGGCCTGATCTCAGAGCTGATCCAGCTTTTAAGCAAGAGGTTGAACTAGAAACCTCCTGAAGTCCCTTTCACCCTTAATTATCCTATGACCCTACAATCCTAAGCAAGGGAAAAGATATCCTTCAGTTAATATAATGACAAACAAAAGGAGAAAGAGTATATGGATGCAAAAGGGTCGTTCTCTTTCCATGTTGAGAGGAGAAAGACAACATATGTCCTGTATGTATAGACAACAGAAAACTAACCCCAAGAACCTCTGACTTTAAGAGAGATTTTAAAGGCTTATAAATAACTTATGCAAAAGTTTAACATTCATATCTTTTTATTGAAGTGAAACCAATCACAAGTCCATGATCAATCACTCAGGTTGTGGCCTAAAACTCACAAGGAAAAAGTCACATTTGTACTGAATTCTTCCATTCCCTACACCACTTCAAAAGTATTGGAAAACATTGCCCAGAGGATCTCAGTAAAGAAGTGTCCACTGACAAAGTATTCCATTTGGCTATATCTATAATTTCAGATATCATACTGAAAATACACTTATCAAAAAGTGTAGATTTACATTATCAAAAAGTGTAAATTTCCAGAAATCTGTATATCTGCTGTGGAAGGAAAGTGTCAGTTGGGGATAGTGTAATAAACCAAAAGGCATAGTTCTTCTTCATACCTTAAAACAAAATGTGTCTTTTCAATGAAGGAACCTAGATAGATAAATGCCCAAGTCCTATGAGGACCATAATCCTATAATTGATTTCCAAGAAAGCAATGTTCTTGGTTTTTCAATCCCAGATACTGTGACTTCTGTCGTGTTCCTTAACAAAGACTGCTGTAGGATGAGGAGTTATTGATCCACACAGCAGCTGACCTGAGTAGGTTCAGGTTTGTGCTTTGCTCCAAATAGCACTTGGCCTTTAGGGCTGTGCTAAGTGGCACAAATCTCTTGACGTGGCATCACTAGTAATGACGCCACCAGCATGTCCTTGTCTTTCTCTCAAAGTGAAACAGGATGTTTTCCTATAAACATCTTTTTGCTCAACAGCAGAAATGATGAATAGAGTTGTTTACTTGTAGGAAAACCCAATAAAGGCTTTAATGCTGGTGAACTTCACCATGGACAGGTTATGTACTGTATGCAATGTCCTGACCAGAGGTCTGTCAGATGCTGTATCATCACAGCATTTCCAGAATCAGAATAGGTATACCATTTTGTAGTTTAGTATATATTTTCTGGGATGTTAATAAAATAGTTATCTTCTTTGGAAATGTGTGTGACTTTCTTATTTGGATTCAAAAATAACTAGCACCTTCTGGAATAAAACATCATACAAAAGAAAAAGTTGTTATCAGACAACTACTGCTCAGTTAATTGTCAGCAAGAGAAGACCAAAAAGCTCTAAAACAGCTGATTTAAAGCTTCTTTAGTCTTGTAAGTGTGGCCAGACTCCAGCCATTTTATGTGCCTTTTCTTGAGCAAGCAAACAGACATCAGCCCACTACCAGTACTGAGAAGCTTTTTTTCACTGTCTACATACATGTCAAGATCTTTAATACTTGACAAGAGAAAAGGAAGAGGAGAGGCTTCAGTTTGAATGTAGTCTAACAGAGAAGAATTCAAGGATTGTCATTTCATCATTTGCAGTTTATAATGGCACTAACTTAATCTCTTCAATTTCAGCAGCTCAGCTAGATGGTTAGATGGATCTGGGGTGCTCAAGATTTTAACTTCAGTGCAACACACAATGCTGGCTAGTGGGGATGATAACCTTTAGCTGGCATAGGGCTGTATAACAGGTAGAAAACATGTGGAAAGCAGTCCTGAGCTCTTGGCACACTCTCAAATTCCCAAAACAATACTGGGATTAAAATTAGAGATTACATGACTGGCAGATTTATAGTACCAATTAAAAGCAATGATATATTGAGCTCAAAGAAAGAAATTAGGAAAAAAAAGGGAATCCTGTGAAGTCAGATAATTTCTGTAAGAGTGACCAATATGGCGCAGCTCTAATGGTGTTTTGAGATGCAGGATGTAGGACCTCCAGGACCCAGTTGAGCTGTTAAAATAATGTAGGAAACTAAAGAGTTACAAAAAGAAAGTTTCACTTGGGAACAGAGCAAGCAATAAACCTAGCTAGACACAGGGTTTTTGGCTTGCAATGTGAGAAAACGTACAACATTTTATCACAAGAACTTATGAATGTGTGAAGCAGGAAGCCCAGATATATTGAGCAGACATAAGAATTATTTCTCCAACAACAACTTTCTTTCTAGCCCCGTTGTTTCCCGGTTTGATTATGCCCTGAAGCAGTTCCCTTTATGAGTGATTTTGTTTGTGGTGATTCCATATAAACATTCTTTTAATGTTGTTATACTGCTAAACACCATGTGGCAATTACATAGGTCATTTACAACAGTTTGTAAACAAATGCTATCTTATGTTCCTTTCTATGCAATTACACATGCTGAGGTAAGTAAGATCAGAAAAAATTATTAACTGTTATTTTATATATTTTCTAATCTTTCAAACTCTTCTTTAATAGAGAGGTTTCCATGATAATTATTATTTTTACTATGTGCATTTCCTTACAACTCCACTGTAATATTATTCAATAATTTGTTTGAAATGACTAGTTCAGACTTGTTATGACATTGTTTAAGATATTGTAATAATCTTTCACATGGATCATGGATTTTCTGTGTCAGTGTTCTAATATTTTTTGTTTCCCAATTAGTTGCTTAAGAAGTCTCCAAGAGGTTGCACAAAGACTAGAATCTGTTTTTAACAAGGTAAACTTCCCAAGAAACAGTGTCTGACAATTTGCAGCATTTTGGATGAGTTTTTAAATATTGTGGATTTTTTTTTTTCTTTTTGGTTATATGGTTTTCCCATTTTCTTCTTCCTTGTGTGATGAAAAGTAATTTTGAGGATGTATATGAAAAGACTGTTTAAGCCCCCTAAATCTGTAGATCTCTACTATATCTTTATTTTAGAAGTTGACCAATGTCTTACCTTGGAAGTTCATTATCTCTTACTCTGCGTCTATTTAATTTCATAATTGCCTGTTTAGTGGGTTGTTTGAAATGCTTTCTGAAGTACAAATAAATTAATTGGATATCTTATATTGAATGTTTAGCTGAATTATTATCCATTAAAAACCCCTATGATTTTAACAAGGTGATTTACAATTCTCACCCCAATTACATTATCAGACTTCCTGTTCAGATTCATTCAGTTCGTTTTTGGTGGTACACTAGAGGTCATCAAAGATTTAATCATTCAAATTTTGTGTCTACTTTTCATAAAAAGCAGCTCAGCTATTCAACTGTAAAATACCTTCAGCACTGTCAGAGGAAGAATGGCATGTTATGCCATGGACCCCCTAAGCTGTAATATTCATTAATCATCCAAAATCAGAGAATGGTTTGTGTTGGAAGAGACCTTGGAAGATCCTCTAGTTCCAATCTCCCTGCAGTGGGCAGGAACATCTTCAACTAGATCAGGTTGTTCATACCCCTGTCCAACCCGACTTTGAATGTTTCCAAGATGGGTCATGTACAGCCTCTCTAGCCAACCTGTTCCAGTATTTCACCACCTTCAATGTAAAAAAATTCTTCCATATTTCTAGGCTGAATATACCCTCTTTTAGTTTAAAACCATTACCGATTGCCCAATTGCTACAGGACCTAGTAAAAAGTCTGTTCACAATGTTCTTATAGGCCCCCTTTAAGTATTGAAAGGCTGAAATGAGGTCTCCCTGGAGTCTTCTGTTCTCCAGGATGAACCATCCCAGCTCTTCCAGCCTGTCTGCATATAAGAGGTGCTCCAGCCTCTGATCATCTTTGTGTCCTTCCTCTGGACTTGCTCCAATAGGTCCATGTCTTTCTTGTGCTGAGGACCCCAGAAATGGAGGCAGCATTGCAAATGGGGTCTCATGAAAGTGGAATAGAGGGCAAGAATCATCTCCCTTGACCTACTGACCACACTACTTTTGATGCACCCCAGGATATTGGCCTTCTGGGATACAAGAGCACATTGCTGCCCAAACTGTATTTGTACTTGGAATTACTGTGACACAGGTGCAGGATCTTGCACTTAACCTTATTGTATCTCATGAGACTCCCATGCGCCCACTTCTTAAGCTTGTCCAGATCCCTCTGTCTGGCATTCTGTCTCTCAGTTATGTCAATCAAGCCACTCATTTTGGTGTCATCTGAAAACCTGCTAAGGATACATTGATTCTGCTGTCTATGTCATTGACGAAGACACTAAACAGTATTGGTCCCAGTACAAGTCCCAAGGGGCACCAGTCATAACTGACCTCCATTCAGAGACAAAGCCATTGACCACTACTGTCCGAAGTAAGTCTGACCATCCAGTTTAATTGGATGTTTCTTAACTGCCTCTTTGTGTGCTTCTGTGTTAAGTGGGTCCTTGGCTTTATGTGAAAAGATCAGACTCCATCCTGGGTATTACTTTCAACAGAGAGGATCATGTGATAAAATCATTAGTTGCCTTCATGTAATTTCCTTCCTTTTTTTTTATTTTTCTCTTCTGTTTTGTTCAGATACAAATCTTTTCCCCAAGGTTTTTTTTTGTGATTCCCAAATTCATTATGCATTTCTAATTCTAGTACTTCTCCAAAAGAATTATGGATTGCCATTACCTGATGTTGACATTGCTGTCGCCCCTGGGCTAGAGTGAATCATCTCCTGGGGGGACTAAAACCAAAACTTATTACAAAACATACTTAGTACTTAGTTTAACTTTAAAAAATCATTGACTGATTCAGAAGGAAAAGAGCTCTTCTGACTGGAAAGAAGATGCCCAAGCCTGGGCACCTAATCTGCTGTATGTTGAAAACTGTGGGCCATGTAAACATATAATGTGCTCGTCAGACCTTGAGTAAGCACTCAAGAATGTGCATGTTTCCCTGCAGAGTCTTCATCAAGATGACACCTAAAAACAATTGGACAGCTTTGGGCTGTTAATAGGTACATCTGTCCTGAACACCATTATGTCCCAGTTAACTCCAGCTAGAGTCATGCTCACATAGTGTTAGCAAACCCCTGTTTGATACTGGGTAAAAAGAGACTGAAACCTCAAGGAGGACAAAGCCAGCAGGTGTAATCTGTGACTGCATGCTTCATCAGTTCCTGCCATCAGAAGCCAAACAGGATGCTAATTTTTCCAGAAATTGAAAACTTGAATCTTAACATCTGTACAGAATTAAAATGGAAATTATTTGAAATAAATAAAGAAGAGGAAAATTATTAAGATATTGGAAAGAGACAAAATAGATTCTAATTTATTCAGATTACAGAACTTTCGAAGTACAGAAATATGCTTTAACTCAAAGGAAACAGATGAACTGTTAGCTAAAAATGGCAAAAAACTGCCTTGACTTTCTTGTTGAAAGGGCAGTTATTTTCTACAGTTTCTGCAATGAGCTAAAATGAGCAATTTATTTTGTATTTATTTGCCTTCAGACATGTTTCTATTTATGGCCACATGGTATGCTCAATGGAATCTTAAAATAGTGAGGCTGGGTTCACAGGATGACTCAATGGATCAGCATGAAGAAGAGGGTGGATGCAGCCTCTCTGTTGGGGGCAGGATGGCAGCAAGTGCTCCTTGTTACTCCCCTGTGGGTGTCCACAGGCTTCTGTGGAAGCAGCTGGTCCAATCCCAGTAGGACATTTTTGAAAAACCACAGTTAGTGTTTGACATCCCTGTTGGTCTTACCAATTGAAAGGCTAAAGGCTAAGTAAGCTGTGGTGAAAGATACTGGCTCTCAAATTTTGTGACCACTGGGGTCAACCCAAACAACAATGATGGTTAAGGGGAAATGCTTCCATTACAGCCCCTGGCAGCACATGCACTATGGGGGCTGAATGCCGCTAATTCTCTATTCAGTAACTTCAATAACACTGCGCAGGGTGAGGGTGCCAGGCGCCAGCAACAGCAGCAGCAGCAGCAGCAGCTCCGTGAGGGGAGGTTGGGGCTGCCCCAGCCAGATCCAACCAGATCCAACCGGATCCAATCGGATCAAACCGCCCGCCGCAGGCCAGGGCTGAGACAACAAATTCAAGAAAAGGCAAAACACGACAAAGAAGATTCTGAGGAAAGAGTGGATAAGAAAAACAACCCCATGAGCACCA
The DNA here is from genome assembly GCA_013397075.1 of Rhabdornis inornatus. Taxonomy (NCBI): domain Eukaryota; kingdom Metazoa; phylum Chordata; class Aves; order Passeriformes; family Rhabdornithidae; genus Rhabdornis; species Rhabdornis inornatus. The sequence continues at coordinate 388,327 of VWZS01010651.1, read as the reverse complement.
AGGCTGGAACAGAGGGAAAGGGCGATGCTGCTCCAGGCCCTGGCACAGAGATTCCCCTGCAGGCTGTAGAGAGGACCATGTTGGAGCAGGCATTCACATCAGAGTTGTGTCAGTTTTGTTGAGGTAGGGTTACTTTTCTTCCCAGTGGCTGGTATGGGGCTGTGTTCTGGATTTGTGCTGAACACAGGGTTAATAGAGATGTTTTTGTTATGGAGGTTGAGAGGAAACACATCCAGGACAGGTGACAAAAACTGACCAGAGGAATATTTCAGAGTGTACAACATTGTGTTAAGTAGATAGAGAGAAAAAGGAGGAAGGGGTGGGACATTTGGAGTGATGGCATTTGTCTTCCCAAGTAGCTGTGATGGGGCCCTGCTCTCCTGGAGATGGATGAACACCGCCTGCTCATGGGAAGCAGTGAATTAATTGTTTTGCTTTGCTTGCATGCCTAGCTTTTTCTTTTCCTATTAAACTGTCTTTATCTCATCCCACGAGTTTTCTAGACATTA
>VWZS01010651.1:268496-387785 GCA_013397075.1 Rhabdornis inornatus | reverse complement strand
TCCCCAGTACTCATGGGGAGGGCGGGTGGGAAGAGTGAGTCTGGCTGCATGGTACTTGGTTGCTGATGAGGTGAAACCACAACAAAAGCCCATGCACGACCCCCCCACTGGGCCACACACAGGTGGATATTTTCCAAAGGGCAGCCCACAGAGAGCCCATGGTGGAGCAGGTTTATACTGTAATAATGTAGCCCACAGCGGGGAGGACCCACATTGCACCATTGAGTCTGAAGAGGAGTTAGAGGAGTTGGAAATGAAGGGCTGAAATTGTTCCTAGGAAGAAGGGGCGGATGAAGAAAAGGTATTTTATCTTTTATTTTTTCTCACTATCTACATTTTTTTAATTGACAAGAAATTAAATTCATTTTTCTTCAAGTTTAATCTGTTTTGCCGATATGGTTGAAGGTACCATATCCCATAACCTTTATCTCAACATATCTTTTTCATCTTATTTTCCCACGCATCTTTTTAAGGAGAGGGAGTGAAAGAGCAGCTGAGTAGTGGCCTGCCAGGCAGCCAAGTTCAACCCACCACACATAGCTCACATGAACACTAAATTAACTAATTTCTATTTTCAGTAAATAAATTACTTAATTTTTAATTCAAGCATTTTTCAGTTCTTAAAAGTCAACATTCTTGACTGAGATTTAGCATTGAAGTAGAAATCTTGAGTTAGCATCCTTGCTTATCAAGAGGGTTTTTCTAGTCTGGCAGCTTTGGATGTCATGAAGGTGCATTTGCACGCCAGGTTATGCCATCCCTTTTCAGGAACTATGTCTGAGACATTGTCTGGTCTATTTGAGGTCAACCATTTTCTGATGAAAAGGATAACTCTGTTTAAATGCCAACAAGACTTTCATTTGATTTTACTTAACTCAGCCCTCTTCTCTGGTAAGGAGATCTGCCAGAACTTTACAGGTACTTTATAAAATCCAACAGACTTCTTATGCTTCCAAGCACATATTATGAGTGCACTTGAGTTAGAAGGCAGGCTATTTTAAACAATAGTTTCTCATCAACACACTTTCTGATAAGTGTGGAGAGTGAAAATTCTCTGAGTACCCTCCTCTTCCATGCATTTCTCCATCAATTCTCAGATCCAGCTGGCCAAGCCAGGTGGCTTCATTTTGGAGAATGTGGCATCAGCTGATTAAAAACAGTGGCCAGCTTGTGGAAGTACCTTCACAAGATGAATACTCATCTATTTAATCTGTGAATCAACACTCCAAAATCTGTACAGTGAAGGTATGCATGTCTGAAAAAATAAATTAAATTCATTACGTTCAGTCAAATACCAACTTCTAAATAAATCTCTCTTAAAACAAACCTATTTTTTATGCTTATGTTTTTATTAAATGCTCCCTCATATCTGAAACAAGACAGATTACTGCTGGGCTAATACTGTGTCTGCTGCCAGGAGTCTGTGAGATCCCTTAGAAAAATGGAAGAAATTACTACAGTTTTATTAAAAAACAAGCAGACAAACAAACCATAGCATTGCAGTGGGAAGATATTGTAGTGCTCACATCATTGTTTTTCTGCGCTCTGCTGTCCCCAAGGAAAGTACGTACTGGCATGGACGTCATTGGTACAGATGCTCAGCAGCTACTTCCGGATATAATTAAGAATAGACTGTTCTGCAATACTTTTAAAAATGAATTACCAGGTGTATTTTTGATACAAGACTATTTTGTTATATAGTCTTCTATTTTGTTGGACTGTCTTCTTACAATTTTATTTTATTTTGAAAGAGCTGTCCAAATTGCTTTTCTTTGCCCTGTTTTTGCTAAGATTTTATACTTTCTGTTTATTTGATACAGGAATGATTTGATCATTCTTTTGTGATTAATTCTATGGACTTGTACTAACTTATTATGTTGTTTATTCTTCTGCTTAAAAAAAAATATATTCCCTGAATATAAATATTTACTCTGAAAATACGTGGTGAATATTTACCGTTATACCATGTGTTATGATTAATTTATTCAATTGCTCCTGTGTTTTTTTTCTCACTACTGCACAAGCTTTTTGTATTCCAAATTTACATCTTTGTTAATATTGCCATTTCCCTCTCTCTGTCTCATTTTAAAAATTTATTGGGGAAAGTATTTTTGTATTGATTTTGAGACTAATATTAAATTAGTGATTAATTATTTAAAAATAATTCTGTTCTTACCCAGACAAATATATAAAGAATTCTTTACAGCATAACACTCTCCTGCTGGAAGAAAAGTACAAAATAAGTAGCTTCCATACTGTCAATGAAATGGTGAGGGTTGAAGAATAGGCCATTTTGTTGACAGACAGAGAAATACTGATCTGGCTCTAGTGTTGTGACCAGTGGATTCTGTGCTATTTCAAGGAAAATACTGATGTGAAAATTTTTATTATAGAATCTATAAAAAATTATATAGGGCTGATTTAGTTCTGGTTTTCCTATGATATATATTTTAGTGGCAAATTCTGTTACAGCACATCTTGGCTGGACTTGTTTACAGTTACATCTTCCAGATTATGATTGGTCACATATTTCATTCACCTTTTTTAGCCACTTATGAAACTGGGTCTGTGTCTTTGGGTTTAGAGATAGATCCATGATAGAACATTTTTCCTGAACAATTATATCCATATTTTAGTAAGCTTATATAGTTCTATATCTGTGTTTGTATCTTTGTAGCTTATCCTTGGTCACATCTATATTAGCTATATTTAGCATATTCATCTGTATGAAGACAGATATTTTCTTGAATAAACTGACCAGATATTTTGAATCTGACAGCAGATTAAAAATAATTGTGAACAGTGTTTTCACTAAGTGAGGACTTGAAGTTTTGTTGTTAGAAATCACTGGCATTTAAAAAGAAATATGTAGTCATTTTCCACTGGATTTGTTTCCATAGTGATGAGAAGGTTATGATGTTAGCAACTCTGTGGATGTTTCAGATTTGAGGTTTCATCAAATTCCTAAAAACACCTTTTGGAACTAAGTTTTTGTATTCTGCTGAGATTATTCTAACTGTGTAGAGCTGCACATTCTAGGGTCATTTTTCTTTGAAGACTATGACACAGGAGAGAGATTTATTTTAATAATCTTAGTAATTTAAAATTTAAATTAATTTCAAATCTATTGTCCAGGTGTAAAGCAATAATATTAAACTCCTTTTATATTCAATTGAAAAGAACCACCACTCCCAGAGAAGTTTATCTTCTCATAGAGTAAACATATAAAGTTGCATAGTATTAATTTTATTCAAGATATAGGGCTTGTTTTCAGTGCTGTGCTTCAGGGGTGTTGTTTGTATTGCCTCTTATCTGGTATCTGGACACACATGGGATTCTCTAGCTTGAAGTAAGTGATAGATTGCACTAGAGACAAGTGTATGATTTGGTGTGGCTTGAGCATTGTTTTGATATGTGATTACTCTCATTTAACCCCAGCTGTCTCAAGAAAAGCCTACCTGTCCATAGATAACTTAAGTCAAACATTGTGGAGAAAAAATCCTAGGAACATAAATAACTGATGATTAATTTTCTCTCATTGGAAGACTGACCTTGATCTGCACCTCAGATCTGCTCATACACTTTACAAGGCACTCAAAATATTTTGGTAGCCTAACTGTAGAAGTGCAAAACAGTGACTAATGATTTGGGAGTCATGAGAAGACGCTAAGTTACCATCTGATGATCTACATGATCAGCTACTTGTTTGAGCCCCACTGGCATATAGCAGTGAGCCACAGTTTGAGCTGTTCCCAAATTCAGACCAGTGCCTTATTCCACATCTCATGCTCCCTGTTCATGAGAGAGTTTTGTTCAAAACCCATGCATATCACACACTGTAATGAGATGAGAGTTTGAGACTGGGGAAAATTGTGTGCTTTGAGTGAAACACAACAGGTGTTACAACTTTGAAAAAATTCATTTAGTGTCACTAAACCTCTGATATTTGTTTGGGGTTTTTTTTCTTATGTTTAGGAGCACAGGCAAGAGTGCCTTGAGCATTCACTGGGTGCTTTTACAGAGTTTCCTTCAGTCCAAATCATAAGTAAGAGAGCATGTATTCCCTGTCCTGGAATTCCCTAGGGGTCTTCTGTATATTCTGTAAAAATGCTAACCTTTCACATCCAAGGATAACATTTCTGCAGTATTTTCCCACAGAATTCAATCAGTAAATAAGTTCCATCTTTCTGATTTGTTATGCTAAAACTGTTTGAGTTGTAAGCCATTAAAAGCTTGCTAAGCCACTCCCTTTCTTTAAGGAATCCCACAGTCTGATACTTACACTGCCTTAGACTCTTACCATGTGTTTCGTTTGTTTGTTTGTTTGGGGTTTTTAAGAGATGTGAAAGGGTCTCTTTACACCTATTCTTGAAGGTGGAGAAAGCTCCCTAATTAGCACTATGAAGTGCAGTGTGAAAGCCCTGACCGCAGCCCCCCATTTAAACCAGAGTTGTTTCTCTAACTGTTTCTGGTTATCTCCGTATATGGGCAGTGTTTTTTCTGGGATGTGAACAACAACACATGGAGTTAACTATGAACTGTCGATCTCCATTTATTGTCAATTATCCAAATACATTGTTATGGTGTTTCAGAATAATAACTCTCCTCAAATCATGTTATAGCTTCTTGTATCTTTCCCACATAAGCATGTGTTGCTTAGTTGGTTTTTGTACACGGTTTCTAAAAAGCTTCTGAGGAGTCTATCCACATTCCTTCCTTCAAAGTGACTTTGATGCTCAATTTTTAATCAGCTTAATTTCCCATAAAGTTTTGCAGAGGTGTACTGCAGAAGCATGTATCACATTATCCAAACAACCCACTTGTGCCTGAATAAAAGGAATCTTTCTCTAATACATCAGTTTCAGAACATACAGAAACTGTTTGGACAAGATTTGAAAACTGGAGGCTGCCAAGGAAAGCTATGAGCATGACCACTGAATTGAAAAATGTATCTCCTAGCAAAAGAATTTAAAATTTTGGCTTGGTTAGCTTACTAAAGGCAATTTTACAGTATGTTTCCCTCAGACATTTCAGAATGACTATACAAGGAGCAGAAGTGTTGTGGTGGAGGCTATTCCAGTCTAACATGGAGAAATGGTACAAACACCAGGCATGACTCCCAAAGTTACATGAATTCAACCTATAACAGAAATAACCAATCAGACTTGTGTTTTGAATAAGAATTATCCCAGCTTCTTTTCTCTGGTAATATTCAGACCTTCTTTTTCTTGACACATAGGCTGAGAAAACTTTCTGGGTTTTTTTCCTTCTCTGAAGGATTAGTTTGTCAAATAGAAAGAAAAACTCCATCTTTTTTCTACCTACTTCTTCTTTCTTTGGTGGGTTTTGGAGGTGGGTTTTTTTTTGGTTTTAGATTTTTGGCCTTGCCCCTCATAACACAGCAAGTTTTCAACAGTATTTTTTCCAGAATACATCAAGTGATGCATTCTGGATATATTCACAACATTCTTCGTTGTGAATATTAAAATTTGATTGATTGAAAATCTAAAATTTGTTCTAAACAAACAAAACAGTTTTGGGGCTGGGAAGATTTTTTTTCCTTCTTTGTCATACTAAAGTCTACACAGAAAGAAAACATGTGCCATTATTTATATACGCTTTGTTTGTTTGGAAGATTTGCACTGCACAGCTGTTAGCAGCCAGTTTGTCACAGTACAGTACTTTGCCCCAACCTCAGTAGTGGAATAGAGGGGCAGAAAAATGGCTTATAAGCACCCTGATACTGAGATTGATAGGTTGTCATTACCAATTTCCCTTCTCTATTTGTAGATAAAGGAAGCAACAAAGAGCCCACTTGAGTGCCAACTCATTGCGTTGCATTTTGTGTCTGAGTTTCATTACAAAATTCATACTTCTTTTTAGTTAGAGAGCTAAATTGAGCAGGAAATTAAATAGATGACTGCCAGGACATTAAATTGTTCATACCATGGACTGGAACAGCAAGAATGACAGAAGGGAATTCCAGCAAGTCAACTGTTCAATTGCACAACTGGGACCCATTTGGCAACCGGTCTTAATCACTACCCTTACTCTCCCAGTCACACCAAGGAACTTCTCAGTTTACAGTCTAATTCCTATAACACACATTCAGCAGCCCATCCTACTTTAGGGTTTTCTTCCACCTGGCTACATATCCTTCCAATAGTTCTGAGGAGTCCCATGGTATGAAAGTGCTACCCAACATAAATCCCATCAGATCAAGTTATGTTCCTTCAGATAAACCAAGACCATGTGATGATAAAAAGTCTGCTAATCTCTTGTGCAAACGATTCCTAGGTTTGTGTTCCATTATCTAATACACAGAATTTTATTCTCTCTGCTCCACTGAGATATGAACAGGAAAAAAGGGATGCACTTTCTGCACTACCCAAACGTTAGAGACAAATTCCTTCACAAAGAAGCAAAAAAAACCCCACAAATCCCTAAGAGATCTTGGAACAGCAGGATTGGGCTGAAGCAGAAGCAAAGGGATGAGGAAGGCTAGTGAAAAGGTACAGAAGGCATCTGAAAGTGGAGGGAGCTGATTGGGCACCCGTGTTTTGGCAAAACAAAAGTTTAAAAAGAAAAAAAGGAATCATGTTACTGGGAAATGAGAAGGAACATAAGCAAGGAAAGTTTCCACAGACAAATAACTGTAAGCAAAAAATTAAAGTATCTAGCCCTGTAAAGAATAATAGGAGTCAAAGGGGGGAAACATCAATAAATAGGAAGGGCAAAAAAAATGGTTAAGAAGAAGTGTAGAGGGAAATGAGGTAGCATATTTCAGTTTTCCATGTTGTATATATTCCTGTCACTTTGAACAACTGGGAGATAAATGTAAATTTCAATGACTGAATAGATTGAGTAAAACTAGACCACAAGTGTGCTTAAAACAAGAATTGCCACTGATAAATGCAGGAAATACTGCTAAGGTGTCAATGGCTCTTTTATAGATTGTTTATTTTCTGCAAACAGAAGTTTAGACAGGCAAATAAGTCATGGGTAATTATTGTCGTTTTGAGGCTATTACCTGAAATTAAATCCACCTGCAAGCCACACCTGGTCAAATAGCTCTTTCTTAGTAATATTTGTTCAAAGGTTAGTTTCCTGTAGCAGATGAACTTGTGATGAGCTAGTCAGGAGCCTTTTTATTTCCAAGGACTTTTTGAATATCCTCAACAAACACTTCACAGATTTCTGTTTGCCATTGGATATCTGTGCCGTGTGAACAATCATCAGGAAAACTTGAAGATGTTATTAGTACGTGTGACCTAACCACCAAATATAAGCATTTTATTTGTGCCTGGTTTCAAATACTGAGGGAACCAGTCCTGTCATCTGGCAGCCACAGGTGAATGGGTTTGGGGGTCTCCAGAGAACAGTGCTGGACACTGCAGTTTGGTCACTATGGGTCCATCGATGAAGATGGGATTTTCATGAGGCATTGGCAATGTTAGGTGCCTAAATCCCATTCACTTGGTGTTGTTATTCAAATAAAACTGCATATATAAAAATAAAACAGATTTTATATTTGGATGTTTCCACTCTTACTCATTACATGGTTTCTGATGACTAAGACTTTAAGATAATCTCTAAGCTATCTTGGAGATTATCTTAAAAATTTTATTTTCTAAAATTAATTTTTTTGCAGAGGATATGCTTACAAATGACATATATGGGGTTTTACTTTCACAGTTCTCACAAAATAATGGATTTCCTAACTTAAGGTATAGGTCTTTTTCAGCTTGTTGGGGTAAAATATGTAAAAGCTGCATAGATGAAATTATTTTCGGAAGACACAGATGGATATTATAATGACTGAAAATTTCTTGCTTATTTTAACTGCTTATAAATCATCTCTGGAGACTTTATCTCCTTTATGTTAAAATGCAAACTATGACATGGAAGAAAGCAAAAAGCTTATACCATGCAAGTTTTCTAAGTCTTTTGTTACTCAAATAAAGAATACAAAAACCCAAAAACAAACTTAAAACCCCCTAGAAATCTTACAGAGATACATGCTTCCTTTGTAGGCCTTCTGTATTGCTGAAAATTTGGAGTAGGTATAAGATAAATAGACAATAAAGAATTGTAGTTAATTTGGAATCTTGAGTTCGGCATGGTTACACATGAACAATTGAACTCTCATCAGCCAGGAGGTTTCTGAATTTCCAGTAGTGACCCTCAGCACAGGGTCAGGACTATTTAGGCCTGCTGAAGAGATAAGTTGATGGCACCACCTCTCACAGCATAACTAAGCTGTGCAAAAAATTGGAGAAGATTCTCCCACTCTGCTCTGCAGTGCTGCATCCAGCTCTGGGTCCTCCAGCACAGGAAGGACACGGAGCTGTTGGAGTCAGTCCAGAGGAGGCCACAAAGATGATCAGGGGGATGGAACACCTCTGCTGTGAGGAAAGGCTGAGAGAATTGAAATTGTTCCACCTGGAAAAGAGAAGACTTCAGGGTGACCTAATTGTGACATTCCAGTACCTAAAGTGAACCAACAAGAAAGCTGGAAAGGGACTCTACAAGGACATGTTGAGACATGACAAGGGGAAATGGCTTCAAAGTGAAAGAGAGAAGGTTTAGATTAGGTATTAGGAAGAAATTCTTTATTGTGCAGGGGGTGAGGTACTGAAATAGGTTGTCCAGAGAAGCTGTGGATGCCCTGAAAGTGTTCAAGGCCAGGTTGGATGGGGCTCTGAGCAGTCTGGTCTAGTGAAAGGCATCTCTGCTCGTGGTAGAGAGATTGGAACTGGATGTTTAAGGTCCCTTCCAATCCAAGCACATGATTGCAAATTAAAATCTGTGACTTACTTTTATGACATACTTGTAAATAGCATTGGGACTGAGGAAAGCCTTACATCTTAGAGCAGTTGAATTTTCTTTTTTCATTTTCCAGATTAGATAAAAAATTGGCATAGGGCAAAAAGTGTGTTGTAAAAATAAAACTGAAGGAACAAATAATTCACTGAAAAGTCTCTATATAACACTTTATCTTGACATTGTGAAGTGGCTTCAGCTACCTGTCAAACACCCACCCAGCCCCTTGCTCAATCCCCTTTCCTGAGGGCCAGGATGAAAACAGAATGAAGACAAGAAGACACATGGATGAAGATAGTGATATTTTAATAGGGAAAGCAAAATGAGTGCGTGCAAGCCAAGGAAAGAGGAATTAATTCACTCCTTACCTTTGGCAGGTGTCCAGTTCGATACTGTAAAGCAGAGCTTCACATCTGTAATATATACTTGGGAATGCAAATGTCATTACCACGAGTATCCTTTTTTCCCTCTGTTCCAGAGCTTGACACCATACATTGTAGACTATTCCTTTGGTCAGCTGGGATCAACTGTCCCAGCTGTGTTCCCCTACAAACCCTTGCCCAGACAATCTGTCATATCAGTAGTCACACAACAGGAGGCTGGTAAATAGCCCAGGGCTTTTTTGCATGAAAGTATCTCCATCAGGAGTCTTATAGTTTTCATAATCTGTTATGAGCCATGACTTGAATAGCTGCAGACTACATGAGAGCATGTGTGTTGCATTTAGGGAGTCTTCTGTGAGTTGCTGCTGAAGAAAATATTCCAGTGAGACCTTGAAAATAGCTGTCTCTCTTTAGAAACTTTAGGGCTAAAAGGGAATGCTTAGAGAGTGATGGCTTTAAGATTTTTGAGAGATGCTTTACCCCTCCACATTATGACTTTTATTTTCATTAGGCTGAATAATGTGACTTTTTCCCTAAGGAGAAATCCAGATTTCACATTTTTGAGAACAGATTGACAGTTATTTAGGTATCTAGTGTAATTTTAGAATATTGTTCAGTTTTTTCACAAACACAGAGTGCACAGAAACATTCCCAAATAATAAAAATGGACCTAAATCTAGAGTGTTTTTCCTCATTTTGCTTCCAGAAAAAAGTTGAGTTTTCTTTTTTGGTTTTGTTTTGGTTTTGTTTGTTTGTTTTTTGGGTTTGTTTTTTTCTTTTTCTCAGTAGCACAGAGACTTAAGCATTCCGAATTAGGCAAAATGTGGGATGTTACACAAGTTTCAAGTTTCAGCAGTACAGTGTGGGATGGCAGCAGTGAATCCCACTCTGAGAAAGGTATGAGCTTTCATAAATGTTAGCTACTGGTAGCAATTCAAAACTTGACATGCAAGTTATCTCATCATTCCTCAGCCTAGGTTTATGACTTAAAATATCACACATTTCATTAGCATTGTAGATTTATTCATTCCCTGGCTGTGATTGTCAGAATATAATTAAGTAAATAAATGGTCAAGGCAGCAAATATATCCTTGTCCTTCATACTCTTCCATATTCTCTATGCTCTAAAATAACTCAAGTTTTCACTTTTTTCTTTCCTTCTATTTAATAACTCATCTTACCCTGAGGTTAGCTCAGTTGGCAAGAGCGTAGTGCTAATGACACCAAGGTTGTGTGTTTGATCTCCATATGGGCCATTCACATAAGATTTGGACTTGATGATCCTTGTGGGTACCTTCCAACTCAGAATATTCTGTGATCTCTCATTTTTTCATTCTCATCAGAGTAAAAGAATATTTAGAGAAAAAGCTATTATAGGCCTTCTAAGTCAGATTACTTTGCAGAAGAGGAACGCAGCATATTATCCTGATGAAATTCTATGAAGTTCTAATATTTTTTGAAAGTAGAAGACTCATCTGAAAGGAGCCTTATGAGAGGAGATAGAAAACAGCTAGTGAAAAAAGAAGAACCAGTACAGGCAGCTTCACAGTCTATGCAAAAGCTTTTATAAACCATTGTTGCTGCCTGGAGAGGACTTGGATGTGAAATGGAATTAAGGAATCTGCCTCTCATCTTCCACTCCATCAATGTCCTCATCTTACCCCTTCAATCATTTCCAGTATTACAAGAGTGCCATAAGCCCTTTAAACATTTAACTACTTGATCACACAAAATCATGTTACCCTCAGTCCCTTTTTTTATTATAGTTGTACAAGAACTGAGAAAAGGTGTATCTGTAAAATAAAATTCATTGCCTTCAAGGCTTGACTCCAGCCTGTGTATCAGTATTTGTAGGTCTACTGAACATGATAGTTCTGGAAAGAGAAAAGGTGTTGTTGTGTTGCTGTGAGAAGAGGCAGTGACACATTAACCTGCCTTTACTACTTCAAGAGCCTGAGCCTTTAATCTTGCACATATCTTTGCTTTAGTTGCTCAGCAGTAATTCAGCTATTCCTATTGTTGTTCCATATTGCACAGATACATCTAACAGTGGTCCAGAAAAGACACCCATCTTACAAGAGGAGATATTTTTACCTAAAAGGACATTCTCAAATACAAATATATTTCAGGGACATAGTGCTGGTATGCTGTGTAATCAACTGAAACAATATAGCAGTTCTGCTGAAACCTAGCATAAAGTAAAGCTCACCTTGTTCACTTATTAAACATTTTGATTTCCTAAATGCAAACTACCACAAAATGGTTTTATAATTAGCAGAGAGACACGCAGTGTTAAGATATGCCCTTTCCTCCTTGTCCATTTTTTTGCCCCCCTCCTGTTACAGATATCCTGCAGGCAGAAAAGCCAACCAGAGGATGGCAATTCTGTTTTACAACAGCTCTCAGAATTTCACAGTTTGTTTGTGGTCTGAGGCGCTGTTAGAAAACATCTGGTGGAGCCATCATGTGAACAACAGAATATGAAAGTGAAAATGGAGTTTTTCAGGCTGAGGAAAAGGTTTCTGCTTTTGACTTGTGGAAGACTTTTTCCTGTTTTCCTGATTGAAAACAGGCAAGATTTTCATCTGAGTTTTTTCCTTTACACTCCTCTCCAATGGCTTTTTAATTACTTTGGGATACTATTGAACATAATATTTTTATGTTAAAAATACAAACTTTATATTAAAAATTTATCAAGATCATCTGCTAGCATGCAGCATATTAAGATTTTGAAAGGCATATGGGTGCATATGCTAATGTAAAAAAGAATTGATGGGTATACTAATATCAAAGTAAATGCATTTAGAATTTATCACTGAATTCTTATTTTTAAAATGAAATGTTAAACAGTAGTAGCAAAGAAACTTCTGTGTGAACTAGGCTGTTGGGTATGTGAAGTGACAGACACGGAGTACAGGAAGTCTATATTCTAGAAGCTTGATGTAGAAGAACTGGGTCCTTGAATGTGGGTTCTGGAAGCAAGCTATCAAACTGACTCCCAAATTACCACCTTTTCCGATGAAAGGATGAGTTCTAACTGAAATAGAGAAATTATTATGGCTGAGGAAAACTGGAACACTGAAATTGTATTTGATGTGTCAGACAGAATGAAAACCTTCCTTGCATTCTCATTCTAACAGTGCACACTTTCTCCCTGCATTTTGGTAAGTTAGCTCTTCTGCTCTCTCTGAAGCTTCATGGTAAAAAAATTAATTTATTTATTTATTTGGCAGTTGATACAATAAAATTGCTGTCACAATATCTGCATTATACTGCCTAATTGTTTTCATTTCTGCAATACATGCTGTGTTTTTAGTACAGAGTAATAGTAATTTTTTTTGACAAATGATCAATAAGACTACTGGAAATTGCATCCTTAATTGTTGTAGGATTTGATTTCTGATATGCTGGCCAGTCTTAACCACAATTACAGAGCTGGTCTTTGTCTTTAATACTTTTTGTGATATGATTGCAAGGATTTTGCAAGGATTCAAAGTTGCATTCACCACTAAAATCTCTGATGAAGTATTTTATTACTAGAATGCTCAGTTCTTATACATTAGAAAGCAACGGCCTTGTAGTCCTAAATTAGAAGTAAAATTAGATATTTTTATATGAGCTGTGGATTAATTAATTGAGCTCAACTAAAAAACAGTTGCTCAATAATTATTTAGTTTATCCAATGCTACTCCTATGCAAAAATATTTTGTTTCTTACCCAATTTCCTTCTGTGTTTCAAATGTCATTTTGTTGCTTTTGTTGTTCAGTCTATGTATCCATATTTGAGGCGCATTTAAATCCATCATATTCTATGAAGACATCCGTGATGCCTTATCCTGTGGATAAATCCTCAGAATTGCAAATAAGTTAAGGCAGTGGGGGTCAATGTCTTTCATAGCAATGATTCCTATGGCATAGTTACTGTTAAATCCATGTCTTATTATCTACTCCTGGTGAAACATGCCTTCTGGACAGGCACATATCCTTGATTTGAAGGTATCAGGAGAAAGCACATACATTCACTTTCATCAGTTTATTTTCCTATAGGTGATCCTTTTCAACCAATTGGCCTTGTCTTATATCTAGCTTATTTTGCTTCACCCTCAAGAAATATAAAAACTTTAATTTTTATGCACATGGAACAGAACACATCTAGAATCATCTTGGTACTAACATTAGAAGCTTTGGTATGGCCAGACTTGTAAGTTTGCAGAAACAGTGCATGAGACCATTTGATTTTCTTAAATTATTGTTGTTTTATTTGTTTGGTTTTTAATACATACACACAATAGACACATACATCTACATGCTGAAATGTAGATGTGCTAAATACTTCCTAATCATTCATGGTTGATGTGTCTATAAATGTTATTGCCCTTTGGAAATTTTGTGACTCCTTAAAGTCTCTTGATTTCCGAGTTTATCCCAATTTTTTTCTACAGACTTTACCACGTATAAAGTTGCAGGAGGCATGAGTAAAAACAGTAGAATATGACCAAGTCTGTAATCTTAATCAAAAATAGGACTGATTTCTGCAAAGCTAATTCTAATTTACAGTACTACAAATCAGATCCCAACTTCAACAGATGGTAATAATTATTAATGGTAAATACATTTAATGAAAATGAAATAGAAGAAGGTTGTGTGGCAACAAATCACCTGAGGAAGTCAAGGAGATTAAATTTATTTCATTGTCTAAGAATCTCTCAGTGCTGAAGTACCTGCTTCCAGATGTATTATACATGTTTGTGGATTTGAGATGCTTTGTTCTTGATAGTAAAATGGAACTGAAAGTTAGAGCTGGACAGAAAATGATTTTCCCATTCCCAAAGAACTTTTTTAATATTTCAACATTTTTCCCAGACTAAACCAGGATGAAAAATTGGACTGTCTAAAGAGTTTAAGAACTGAAATTTAAAGATAAAGAACAGATTTTGTATAAGAAACAATAAATAGAGTTTTCAAGGGCTTTTCAGCTTAGGAAACATATCTATGGCTGTCTATGATAGCTGCTGAGAAGGTAGATAGGCAATTATTCATTGCTCCAAATGAAAAAATGTTGGGAGCATGAAATGAAGTTTGAAAATGGCATAAAATGCATAGTCACACTTGAAATGCTTCATTTTAAGATGCTGTAGAGGTGAAAAATTTGCATATGTTAAAAAAAATGCATCTTGGAAGAAAATTATCCATGCTTATTAGATGTTTGGTAGTCGTTGAGCAATAAAATCTTGCATTTCAAAATACAGTCTGAAAAAACAAAACTGTGTGTTTTTATACTCTCTCCTAAGGATTTGCTATTCAATACTTTTCATGTGACTTAACACAAACATATGCTTTTGCATTTTTATGTTTATCATATGTAAAATGCACTCACACAGATTAATATTAAAATAATATCAAATTAGATTGTTAGCTTCTGCTAACTTTGAAAAAGAAATATTTATTAGAAGGTTTATGAAATGTTTTCCTTAGCTTCTAAAAATGAGATTCTCTTAATTATGAAAAGATATAGTCTTTTGCTTTGAGAAAATGTTGCAAAAGAACACTTCAGAATTTCAAAAAACAACACAAATAGGAGTAATGGAAATTTGCCAGTTTTCCTTTCTGGTAAACTATCAATTTGGTTAAATTGGTATTTCTAAGGAAAAAAAAAAAGATAATTCTAAACCATTTCTTGATTTAGATAATGGAGAAGTTGTTAATATTTCAGCAATTAATTTGAATTTAAAAAATCCTATTGCTCTAATGATAGCATACTGATACTAATAGCAACACTGGAAGAGAACCTTGTCTTCAGGACTTTATTTATTTTAACACATGGCTGTGTCATGACTCAATGCTCTTGATTACTGAGATGACAAATCAGAATATCTATGAACACGTTAGAAATTTCTTCTCTGGATAATGGAATCTATAGGCTTTGAAGTCTGAGACTAAACTTGTGCTGAGACTTTAAATTCGGCACACATATTCACATATATGGAACATCACTTCTGCATCTGTATGCATTCCGTGTTTGAACAGGTGAAAGAATATCAACTATACTTTTGTACATGTCTGTGTTAAACCTATAGAGGGTGGGTAACCTGGGAAGAGTACAGAGAGACGGACATTGTATGAGAACACCAAGTTTGTGTGGTGGGCACTAGATTGGAGGGAAAGGATGCCATCCAGAGGCACCTGAACATGCTTGAGAGGTGGGACCTCGCAAACTTCATGAAGTTCAACAAGGCTGAGTTCAAGAGGCTGCACCTGGGCTGGGGCAACCACAAGCAGGTATATAGGATGGGTGGAGGACAGATTGAGAGCATATCTGTTGAGAAGGACTTGGGGCTGTTGGTGGATGAGAGGCTGGACACAAGCTGAAAATGTGCCCTTGCAGCCCAGAGAGCCAGAAATGCATCCTGGGCTGCATCCAAAGCAGCATGGGCAGTAGGTTGAAGGAGGGGATTCTCCCCCATTACTCTGCTCTTACGAGACCCCCCTTGACTACCAGCTCCAGCTCTGGAACCCCCAACATAAGAAGGACATGAACCTGTTGGAAAAAGTCGAGAAGAGGGCTATGAGGGTGATCAGAAGGATGGAGCACACTCTGGAAACGCTGGACAAATAGGCAAACACAACTGCTGAGTAGGTAAATTGAGGCAATTTTGTAGGATTAAAAAAAAAATCCATTTGTAATTTTACTGATGCTGCCACTTTTGGAATAGAAGAATTTATCTAAATTATGTCATTATCTTCAAACAGGCATTTTAGGCTATGATTCACATCATCTCAAATATACAAAGCACACTGTGAATCACACATGAAAAGGAGCCCTCACTGACTATAACAAGAGCTTGGTATGACTACCTTGCAGGGAGCTGTCTGGCTTGTATTTTAAGTGGGAGCAATCCCACCCCCTTTGTCTTGTTTTGGAGTGTGTGGTCCACACTGACTGTTCATCACTGAGGGGTGTTCATGGAAGAATGATTAGAAAGCAAATGAGATGATGTTACTGTGCAGCACTCAAAGCACTCTGTCTGTTTCACTTACCAAAGGGCAACACAAGGTGGGAGAAATAACCATTTGAATGTAGGAAGAACAATCAATCAATGAAACTGTAATGACTGAAAGTCACACTTAGGTAAGAAATAAGATGCGTATTTTTGGCTACAAGAATGACTTATAGGAAAAATGCATAGACATTGTCAGTGTCTGGGCTTTTTTCACTGACATTGCATGACTTGGGATATTTTAAGATCTTTCCACTTCAAACAAAAATTAAGTCAAAGATGCTTTGGACATCTCCTTCTGATGGAAGACTGTTAGATTGAAGGAAAACTTTTTTGGATATTCTAATTCCTTAAATTTTGAATCCACCTCTGAAGCAAATGTAAATATTAAAAGAATTATTCAATAATACTAGAAGACAAGTGAGGAAAATCTTAAAAGATAGACCTGTTTTCACAAGTCATTATCTATCACCAGTACCTGATACAGTGAGTTTCTAGAACCAGCATCAAGTACCACCACTAAGAACTGTGCACATGAGAGATGGTTTGTTCAGATTCTGAGATGTGACTGTAATATTAAAGTAGCCTTTACCTACATCAGGTGTTATGATATATAGGGATACCTTCAGAGAATAAGAAATTGTTGGGAAACAAAATTTGGCTTCAGAAACCAGCCTTAAGTCATGAGTTTGTATACTGAAAATACTCTTGCATTATTCAGTGAAGTTGAACAGATTTCTTTAGTAAGATTTTAATTCTGCAAAATAGCAGAATCCATTAAAAAAAACCCAAAAAACAAAAACTTTAATCAAAGTAACTCATAGTAATGTTTTAGAGTTTATACTACAGCTTATCAAAATCATTTGAGATGCCCAAAGTATCCCCCATTTCTCTTCAGGCATTTTGTCTTTCCAATGCCTAGAGTACATTCTCCCTAATTAGATGGACATCCAAAGGTCACACAAAATTTGTAAGGATTTGTATATCAGTCTCTTTAAAGCTGGCTGGTAGTTTCCTGGACAGAAGGCAATGTTCAGAAAAAGCAGAGGAATCTCATCCTCTTCACAGTGCAGAGGATTACAGCTGGGTGGAGATTTACCAGGGGACTACAGCTAAGAGGGCTACAACCCCTCCATTAGTGAGACAGGATAACACAAACATGGTGCAGTATGAGGAGGGAGCCATCCAATGACACAGCCCCTTCCTGGCTCCCTCATCATTCCTGTGGCAGTGATACAAACAAAATCACAGTTTAGGCAGAAAATGAGCCATGAGCTTGGATAGCATTGATTATTTAGTGTATTAGCAGAGGGCAGAGTTTACATGCAGTATCAATTAGAAAATACTTGGCAATGAAAACAAGGCTAAAGGCCTTTCTGTTTTATGGCCAAATCCTGCTCACTTTCCTCACATGAGTAGCTCTAATGAAGCCAGCTTGAGCTCAGTGATTTCACTCCAAAATCTCTTAAATCACTCCCTTAAATCTCTTATAAATTGTAGCTAAAATTTGAAAGTATTTGAAAGGGAAACTTTTAACCTCTGCCCCTAGTTACAGTTTTGGCTGCTTCCGTTATCATACTCTTCTCAGATCACCTCTATCCAAAAGTCCTAAAAAATCCCTCCAGATGTTATCTTCTTATTCTTTTTCATTAAATACTATAATTCATATTTATTTCCCCAATTCTGTTACAGATTTCTTAGAAATTCAACATCATAGTGATCAGAGATGTTCTTTGAACTTTCCCACAATGTTGCAGGATTCAGAAATACTGAAGGCAGTCTCAGATTTTGTGTTAAAAGGTATATTTCAGCCCCCTTTCAGTAGGTTGTTCTGTGCCAGCAAAGGCAGTGGTTTGTCAGAGAATACTTCCAGGGTAAGAGCAATCTGGGGTAGAAGAGATGAGCCCTGTGATGTGCCTTTGGTGCATGGTGTTACTGGGAGGGTGCAAGTACTCCTTCACTAGCAAGTACCTTTACACAAGGTTGTAATGGTTCAGGGCTCATTTGCTCATCTGCCTTGTGACACTGAACATCCACCTTGGGTGTGAATCCCCACAGTGGGACAGTGCCTGTCCGTGGGTGAGGGTAGTTCTCCTGCTGCCTCCTCTCTGTGCAGTCAGAAGAGTGTCACTTATCATCAAATCATAGAATGCTTTGGGTTGAAAGGACCTTCAAGATCATCTAATTCTACCCCCTCTTGC
This sequence comes from Rhabdornis inornatus, assembly GCA_013397075.1. Classification (NCBI taxonomy): domain Eukaryota; kingdom Metazoa; phylum Chordata; class Aves; order Passeriformes; family Rhabdornithidae; genus Rhabdornis; species Rhabdornis inornatus. The sequence continues at coordinate 369,380 of VWZS01010651.1, read as the reverse complement.
CATGGACAGAGAAATGTTCCACTTTATGAGGTTGCTCAAAGCCCTGCCCAACCTAGCCTCGAGCACTTCTAGGAATGGGGCATCCACAGTTTCTCTGGGCAACCTGTACCAGTGTCTCACCACTTTCATAGTAAAGAATTTCTTTGTAATATCTAATTTAAACTTTCCCTCTTCCAATTTCAAGCCATTCCCCCTTGTCCTACCACTGCAGGTTCTTATAAATAGTCACTGTCCAGCTCTCCTGTAGGTTCATTACAGGTATGGGAAGGTGCTCTAAGGTGTGCCCTGATCCTTCTCTTCTCCAAGCTAAACAATCCCAATTCTCTCAGCCTGTCATCATAGAAGAGGTGCTTCATCTCTCTAAGCATCTTCATGACCCTCCTCTGCCCTCACTGCAACAGGGCACGTCCTTACATCTTGTACCCTTGTTCACCTTTACCAAGGAAGGAAGGGATTAAAGGTAAGAAAAATGTTGTTTTGTCTCCTTACTGAGTTAGCAAAAGTTTTTCAATGGCTACAATTGCTCATATTAATCATAAATAGCAATACAAATTTAACCTTTTAATTTGCAACTGATTCAAATGACTTTGACTGTATTAATTGCCAGGAATTCCTCATCAATGTTTGGTGATCCTGTCTGCTGCCCTGTATTTGAATAGGAGAAAATTAATATATAACTAGGTTTTTTTTATTTTTGGAAAGAGAATGCAATTATGACAAACTATTTCATTGTCACAAACAACTGGCCATTTCCTTGTAAAGAAGTGACTTACTTCAAAAACATTTCAGACCTAACACCTTTCTAATACTTGGCTTGTGCTTTCTGAAATTCTTCACACATGATTTTGGATTTAAGGAGGAGTGAGCAATGGGTCAAATTATTTTGTCGAGGTAATGTAGGAGAAAAAAAAATCTGATTAAATCTCTTGTACCACACATGTGTGTTTTGTATTTTCTGTTATACATACATTTTGCAAACCTTCACTTGGGCTTTGTATATTAAATTGTCTGTGGTAAAAAAAGTAATATGTCACTAGAAGATTAAATATAGTACAAAAAGACTAAAACATCCTCTTTATTTCCATTAGAAAAAATAATTCATTAAGTCTGAAGTATTTTTGAAAAATAATTAGGTTAAAAGACTGTTTTCTTGTTTGGGATGTTTCTTGCTCCAAATAAATTAGAAAAAACGCCATAGTTAACCTATATCAGAATTCCAAAGTTTCTTGCTCGAACTACGGAAGAAAAAAATCCACATTGTATAGAATAAGGACCTAAACAACGTATGTGCCCTGAAATCATGTTTTTGGAGTAGAACTTGTCAGGTTTTTTTGGAGTTGTTTTTTTTTTTTAAGTCCTGCTTTCCCTCTGTATCAGAAACAGTAAACTGCTAAATCCTTGCCCTTTTGGAGGATCAGGGCTGTTTCCCAGCTTTTCTAGCAGCCTGATCTCTCATCACAGTCAGTAACTAAGGCCACATTAATCTCAGAAGTACATGTCTGGCTCTAAAGACTCTCTGTAAAATGTCTCTCCCAAAAATGTCTAATGGCTTCCCAGCCCCTTAAAATTTGGATCTTGGCACTGCTGTTTCTGAGGCCAATCTATCAGCTGGATATTGAACCAAAAGAGAAGTCTCAAACACAACCCTCCACCCAGAGACAGGAAACAGAGGAATTCATACTCCATAGTAATTTTTCCTCTTCTAAGCATTTCATTTCATGTAATGGCAGGTGTTGTCTGTTTTATTTTACATGCAGAAGAGCACCAGGGAGTTACAGTTTGACTTGCAATGCTACAAAGACATCTGAAGTCTTTGCACCTCTAGAACAAAGCAATGTCTCATCTGTTTTATCAACTCCTTCTAACACATTACCATCTGATGAAAATATTTTGTCAAATGTTGTACATGTAGGTAGCATGGGCTGGCATGTTTAGCTATTTCTTTTTTATCTCATAGCTGATAGGTAGTCTTAAACATACTATTTTTACAGCTTTTGAAATTTAAATGCTGTGAAATCTGTTTTTCTGGCAGTCTTTAAACTTTTGAAAGTTATCAGTTGTTACATACTGGCTTAAAACAACTTGAGGCTTTTTATCACATTAATAAAAGTATTTCCAACCTGACAACAAAGTAATTCTTTGGACAAAAATCCATTTTGTTGCATGTATCTGTTATGCCTCCCAAAAATTCATTTAGGCATTTGTTCCTCCTTATTTGCTTAAAATGGCTTCTCTTCAAGGAGACCAAGAAGAAAGTTACATATCAAAATAATTTAAGTCTGAATGCTTTTTGTTTATGTTACTTCCACTCTGGAGCCCAATCTCTAGCCAAGTCAAAACTAGACTGCTTCATGCTGCTGAATTTAGTGCATCGTGATTATTCAATCTGAGTAATTAGCTGCAGTAATCAGACCTTACAGAGCCATTAAAATGGTATAAATCTGGAATAAATCTCTATCAATTTAAAAAGCTTTTAAAAGAGCCTGAAGTTGTACGGTTCGATCAAAATAAAGCTCAATTTTACGCATGTTTTATGTTTACTTTGTTTCCCATCTCAGTGTTGAACTATGTTAATGCTGATGTAAAAAATCCAATGTGCCCCAATACACATTTCTCATAGATACAGATTTACACTCTGTATGTGCATGTGTGTGGTTATTTCCTTGATTTTTGAAAGGGTGGGGCTCTTAGATTTGGTATGAATTTATTTTTCTTCTGCAGTCTTCTACATGTTATTTAGGACTCATATCTTAAAATTGAAAATCTTTACAAAAGGGAATCAAGCATAGTCTAATAAAAACAAATATTCAGAAAAAACAGAAGGGAGAAAGGCACTTAAAGCCATGACAAAAATTTCTTTTTGGTTTTGAATTATTTGTTTTCAGGACTGTCTTTATGGAAAAGACTAGATACTCTAAGTTTCCTCGTGTCTTTTTGTTGACCCTAATTGTGAGTGAATGAACCCTAGGGACACTGGGAATAACAATTCCAGTTAGGGGAGAGGGAACAGAAAAAAGGAAATATCGTTTCACACATGTTGACAAAATCTGAGCCTGAGGCTAGCTCACACACATTCTCAAACAGAAAGGGAAGCCCACAGTGAATCACCCAGATTCTCACAGTACTAAAGCATGTAGAACTAGAACCAGGGAATACTCAGGTAAGAATCCAATTTTCAACATAAAATATTGGTTTGAATCAGCTATAGTAGTTGGTTTGAAGCATTCATTTAATTTTGACCAGCATGTGGATTTTGTTGCAGAAACATGATTGTTCCTTTTTATACATGTGGATTAAATCACAGCTTTATTTCTGCTCCTCCAGGTACCTGTTAAAGTGTTTGTTTGTGCTCTGTGGGCTTGGGTAGCACTATGCATGTGCTGCAGAAAACTGCTGTTTTCTGATTCTTTAGCTCTGAGTGAGATAATCTCTACCTCTTATTCTTAAATGAATGAATCCTACTGACTGTAGGTCAGTACAAGCAGGGCAATCATGCCACTGCAGTATTGTTAGACCACCTCCAAGTGCTTCCTCATGGGGGGAAGAGGCTGCCACACCAGTTGTGCATCCAAAGTGAGCAGCAGCTGATTGTGCACCAGGGAGTAAAGGTAGGGTTGTGGGAATGTGAAGGATGCTCCACCTCAGACACAAGTTGGACACATACTTCTGGAGTGGCAGCTATAGTCAGAGCCTGGCTACAGATTGGTTGTGCCCTCCATGGTGAGTGCACAACCTAATAAACAGTGAACTGTAAGCTCTGGTTTCATTTCTGCTCCCTCTCCTCTTACTCCTGTGGGGAGCAAGAAAGGAAATATAGAAGGAGAAAAAAGCCGCATGTATCTCCTGCAGTATTCCCAGCAGCAGTAGAAACCTCATGAGCCCTGCATTGCCCCAAATGATGCTCTAGAAATACATTTTTCTCAGTAATCCCAATATGCAATGCTACTGGCTTGGAAAGAGTGGCTGGACAGCTACCTAGCTAGGGAAGGAGTCATCTTCCTGTATTCAGCACTGGTAAGTGTGCATCAGTCACAGCAGACCTCTTGTTAGGATTAGAAATGAGCCAAGACACAGACTGTCATTCAACAACATGAAAAGGATCCTGGTTTATTCTTCTTTACAGCTTAGCTATCCTGACTTACTACAGCAAGCTCCTACTGTAGGGTCCAGACTCTGACTGCTGGCTGTTTGATATTGGACTATGACTGCAAGTATTGGTTTGCAGACTCTTGACCACAGCTTTTACCCAGCTCAGCTATGGTTACAGGCTCCAACAGCAGGCTCTGACTCCCTCAGACCCAGACTAACCTCACAGAAGATCTCTTACAGCAGCAGCTCTTCCTTGTTTCATTCCTTGCGTCTCTCTAGATCATTCCTTTTTCCTCAGGGCTCCTTTACCTCTTCAAGATCCTCTTTCTCCAAATCCTCTTCCTCTAAGAGCCTCCTGACCAGCCAACCCACACCTTTATCACACTGATCTTTATTAGTCACAGCTGTGACCCATTAACAGCAAGGCTATTCCTCTTCTCTGGTAATTAGTTACAACTGTGATTTATCAGGGCTGAGAATCTCTTCTTCAACACATACGTGCACCTTGAATTCTGTGTTGAGTTTTGGGCTCCTCACCACTACTTAATCTCATTAGCTGATGAAGGGTCTGGGGCACAAATTTAATGGTAAGCAGCTGAGTTTAGACTGGAGACCTTATTGCTCTCTACAACTATTTAAAAGGAGGCTGGAGCCAGGTGGGTGTTGGTCTCCTCTCAGGTAGCATGCAATAGGACAAAAGGAAATGGCTCTTATTGCATCAGCGGAGATTTAGATTGGGCATTAGGAAAAATTTGTTCACTGACAGGGTTGTCAAGCATTGGAATAGGCTGCCCAGGGAAAGATTGCTCTGGAAGTTGTGTTGAAAGTTGTGTAGAGGTGGTACTTAGGGACATGATTTAGTGGTGGAGTTAGCAGCATCAGATTTACAATGGGACTCAATTATCTTAAAGGTCTTTTCTAACTTAAGCAATTCTATGATTCTGTGGTCCCATGTTAGTACCCATTCACAGCACAGAAACAGTGGGCTTATACTGAAGAACATCATCCTGTCAGAGGGTCAAAGGACTCTTCCCTGGCTTAGATCAGCTTTTGAGTTTCACAGCTGAGGCTTGGTTGCACTTCTATGTTTACTACTTCTCTCACTGACTTCTTCCAATGCTAAGGAAGGCCAGTGCCAGGGTGGTAGCAGACAATCTGGGTTCAGACCTGAGCATCAATTCAACACTCTAAATAAATGAAGAATGCGTGTTTCAAGTCCAACTGGGCATTACAATTAATGTTACTATTTTTCTTCCTACATTTTTATTAAAGAAGTAATTTTTTCCCCTCCTGACCTTTTAGTTTTAGATTCAGAGCTTTTGTATTCTCTTCTGCTTTACATGTTTTAAGTTTGAAACAGAAATTGATCACTTCACTGCTGTTTTCTGATTCTTTAGTTCTCAGTGAGATCATCTCTACCTTTCATTCTTAAATCAGACTAAACTGGAACCAGCTTTTTTTTTCAGTGACTCAGTTTTGCTCTATTCTTATCCAATGTTCCAAGTGTGCCTTTTTGCTTTGGGTATGTCATAAAATGTATGTATAAAACATGGAAAGAATATCTCCTTTTAAAACAATACAGTGTACTGCAGTTAATTAAATCAATGTCAGCTTTCCAACTGCATGATCTGAGCTGACCTGTATCAAATGAATTAGAACAGCAGCCATTGTGATGGACTTTGGCATGTTGTCGTTGATTTATTTCCCTGTGGTCTTTCTAAACCTTTAGGGAGGTTTACGGGAGGTATTTCAGAAAAATCAGTGAACCCATCAATATGAGACAGAGCAAGTATAGTAAAAATAGTGCTTAGGTTAGGAATACCAGCTGATTTATTTAATAAATCAACGAAACAATCTAACTCAGTTGCCTCCAGCATTTATCCTTCAGACATCATATATCCTTCTCTCGTCTAATTTAATTTTTCTTCTTGTTTCTATTTGACAGAAATATGAAATTTATAACTGAATACCTAGCTGGGGAAAGCTGAAATTCAAATGTATAGCACAAACATGATCCTCTCCATGGAAAACAGATAAAGGGTTGGCAATATCTGACATCCGGGTAAAGGTATTCTTGGCAGATAGAAGGTTTTACGGAATAAGAGGGGCTTCTACCAACTTTCCCATCCCCAGTGCACTGGGTCAGATAGTCTGATGGTCAAATTCTCATCGTCTTAATCCACTCTAGTCTGCCATACTGTTCCTTCAGTACACAAGAGCTGCAGACAAGATAGGTGCTCTTGAAAATCACAGTAGTAATTTCTGACATTACCCTCAAGGATACATGGTCCATGAAATCAGGGGGGAGAGATTCTCTGCCTTCAGGATTTCTCCAACTTATGCATCGCTCAGTGTTCTCCCTCTGGGGATTTTCCATGTCCATATATTACTCACATAGGAAACAGTTTCTGGCCTCTGTAATTCCATCACAGAAACTTTTTAATGTTCCTAAATGTTTGTGTAAGAAACCTCTGAGCACACTACCAAGCCTGATAAAGTACAAAAGAAAAATGGGTGCCAGAGAACAAGAGGACTCTGGAAAACATTTAGGGTTTTAAAATGACATGATCTTAATTACTCTGAAGTCTGCATGTTTTCATTTCTTTAATTGGAAGGTGATCCCTGTTAATGAGACCAACTCCACATTTTCAGATTGTTTGGCTGTAAGCTAGGAGAGATGATGGTGTGTTATTGTTATGGCTATTTCTGCCCATGTATTGAAATAGTAGACATAAATACATAGAAATGGTATTGGCAAGTTTCAAATGAATGATCAAGGTACTTTCTTCTCTTAACATGCTTACTTGGGTGACCCATTTGAACTGTTCCTTGCAAGTGAGCTGTAGTGTCAAGCAACCCTGACCTTTTCTGAGAGTGGTGGGAATTAAAGGAAATCACTCAGCTATTAGGTCTTTGGAAATTCATAGTGCATTCTCTGCACTGTGATAGTGTTATAATGTAATTTTATATTATTTAATACCTTATAGAGAAAGCAAAAAAAACTTAATTCAAAATTAAGTATTCTGTCCCCCAAGCAGGAAATAACTTGATTAATATTATCCACCATTACACTATTCCTGGGAGATACCTTCTCTCCAGCTACAAAGATATTGGGTTTCCAGGCAGATTGAGTTCGGTTTTTTTTTGTAAATCTAGATAGGACAGAAGTATTAAGCTGTGAATCCTCAGCTCAACATCAAGAGCGTCCAGGAAGTTTGAACTAGCTTTCTGGACGTTATATACTTAGACTTCAAGAAAACCTTTGGCAATTTCAAACAGACCAATATCTGCCTTATTTTGGCAGACCAACATCTGCCTTATTTTTTTATTAAATCAGCAAATATCATCTACAGTTATATTATCTGGATCAGATTCTAAAATCCAAATGATTATGAAAAAACTTCCTTTATAATGAATGAAAATGGTATCTAAATGCTTGTTCAAGATGCTATGGACATTTGGGTGACATTTCAAACCAGCAAGCACATTATCACTTGGAGCATTTTATTCCAAAAATAAAATTAATTATATCAGAGTAGCATTTCTGGCTGGAGTGACACTAATGGTTATCTGTTTCACAAAGTCCAGAGTTCCATCATGCAATACAGATAGTGACTGAGAGCTGCAGAGTCAGTATTGTCAAGCAATGGAGACACTCTCACCACTCTTCAGGCAAATCTGTTCAAGGTTGAGCCATTTCCTCAGCCATTGTCCAGTGTCTGGAAGTCCCACTGAACGTGTTCCACCTCCTTGCAGAGCTGGGAGCTTAGAGCCAGCACTGCATTGGCTACAGTGGGGGGAACCATGGACATGATCCTTGAAAAAGCAGCCAAAAGGACAATTGCCTATGCCCCATAACAGAAATGTAGCAGATATATCAACAGATGGGGCACTAAGGGCATGGCAAAACTGGTAGAAAAAGTTTAAAGTAAACCTTTGGTTAAACTGTCGCTATCTAGCATGAAAAGGTTAAACTCTGATGTGCTCGTCTCATACATTAAGGAGAGAAACTACTCTCTGAAATATCACAGCTGTGTTTATTTAGATTTATTTATATGAACTTTATTTAGAAGTGCATTTCTTTAGTTCAATTTAAATGAACTTACTTAATAAGCTTTTTGCCTTCATCAGACATCTCACCGGAAGACTGTGCTCATGGGATGCCATGCACTAAACAACTTCTTATTTCTCAAAAACTTTTAGCTGCTAGCAGGGTGGCTCCACACAGTGACACACAGAAACTACATTGCCATTTTCAGGGTTTAAGGTCATAATAGCAGGCTCCATAGCTGCATGTACACTGCTCAAATGTGTTTTAGATTGCTGTAGCTTGCTTGCAGCAGGACTCACTGAAAATGCTGCATTCGCTTCCTTTGCAGAACATGCTTCATAGTCTGTTACCACCCACTGCTTTTGGACAGTTCTAGCCTCTTTGTAGTAAGAAAATACAGTCATTGAATACCTCTGAGTGTTTGCTTACCTAAGCAAACTCTTTTCCTGTGAGTGGCCCTAGCAATCTGTGCACTGAGGAAAACAACTCACTCATTCCACTACCTCCTACCATTTTGTGATTTCCTCTGGTTTCCTCCAAGCACTTCTGTTTTCTCATACTGTACACTCAACACAGATTAATCCTCTTTACCACCCTTCAAATGTCTCCTATCTCACATGCTGTCATGAGCAGTACCTCCAGAGGGAAATTCCTGTAAAATATCCTTCTGAGTAAGTAGCTGAGTGTGATAATGTTCCACAGGAAACTATGGGGAAAATATCAGATCTGGGACCTGAATTCTTAATCTGAGTAGGTCTTCTAAGTTATCCAGGTGGTTGAAAGTGATTTATTTTCCCTTTTGCTTTCCTGAGTATCTGCAGGGTACCAGAATACAAATCCCACTATTAGTTAGTGTCCCAGGGGTACCATGCAGTCTTTCATCAAGAAATGATAGCTGGTGTATGACTTCTGTGAATCGAACTGGACGCTTTGTAGTGATTCTTGTAGTTTGTACTGCTTGGATAACTGTGCTGAGAAAAGATTCTTTGGTGCAGAAAGGTAAAAGCGTGCTTAATCCAGGCATTCATTTAGGCCTTAGAACTGTGTAAAAAATTAATTATTGATAACTCTTGACATTTTAAACTAGAATATCACTGGATGTATGGGGACTGTGTCTTTTGCATCAGCGCTATCCACAAAGATTAAAAGATGAGCTTTAAAACTTTAATCGCTGTAGTTTCTGCTGCCAATAAAGCAAAATCCGAGGAAGAACATAAGTTAAAATAATTTGAAAGAGAGTAATTTGAATCTTTAGCAAAAGGATTCTATCAGAACAGGGGGACAAGTCGACTTTTTATGTTAAATTGTTCAGTACATTATAACACTGGTATGCAAAAAAAGAGTTATGATGAGTCATAGGAATGATTCATTCAGTCCCAGTTCTGGCTACAAGAAAATGAAGATAGCATGTATTTTAGTGTCAGCAGTAGTTTGGATAACAGGATACTTGATTTAAAAAAAGAGATATAGAAACAAGGGGAGAAGACAGCTGTGGTGCCAATATATAATGTCATTTTTAGTTGAGTTTTCTAAGAAAGTGATGTATGTGGTCATGTATCCTGTACCTCTCAGCCTTCTTTTGATCCCTCTTGTTCAGTAAATAGTTGTAAATAAAAACCTGTTATGTCTTTTTACTGGAAATACTGCAATATTTTTCACCTGACAAAGGAAAATGCTTATATTGAAAAAGTATACTTAGAAAAATAGAGATAAAATACGAAGAATAACTTCAGAAACATAGGAACAGAAGAAAATAGGGCAAGATCTTCCCTTTGCAATTGCATACGAGAACATTTAATTACACCAAAACAAACCACCCCAAAAGCTCCAAAGCAGAGAAATCCCTATGGCCCTGTGTTACTTTATTATCATTTTAAAAGAATAGGAAATTACAGAATCCTCTGAAACTTTTGTGATGAGCTTTTAGAAGCAGAGTATAACACACCTCTTAAACTTCCTTCAACTTCAGCCTTAAACATGAGAAAGTAGAAATTAGTTGAATTAAATTAAGGACCTGGATTTGTACAGTTTTGAGGAGGTGGGTATAAACAAGACATGTTAATTCATAGGAGACAGAAAAATCATTGCTGTCTGCTACAGACCTCAGTCCATATTTCATATTAAAAATACTGGAAATTTCTCCCTAGCATGTGTTAGGGCTGCCAGAAGATGATGAGGTCTCTGACAAGGTCTTCAGTTTAGGTTAAGCTGACTGAAAGGCATGTGGAGAGCTACTGGCTATGAAATGAGACATTGCTGGCCAGGACAGATAACTGTGGGAAGCTGGCCAAAGCTACAAAGTGCTGTGACTTTTCCTGGATTCCTATCTGTATAAAGGGTTTATGTGAAAAATGACCACATTTCACAAACTGAAGAGGGGTGTCAAGTACCTTCTCAGGGCCAGTCTCTTGCAAAGCCAGCAGTACCTGGGATGCAATATCACTTATGCCATATAAAGCATTGAACCTGGGATATTCTATGATTCCATGATGCTCAAACACAGGAAATGCTCTTTAAATATAAGAAAATATTATTTTTCCCATGAGGGAAGTTAGACACTGGAACAGGTTGCCCCAATAGGTTGTGGAGTTTCTGTCCTTGAAATTCAAAACCCATCCAGATGCAGTTCCTGGGCAGCCTGGTCTGGCTGACCCCAATCTTAGGCTGTTGGACCAGATCATCTCCAGAGGTGCCCCACAACCTCAGTGGTTCTGTGGTTCTGTGGAAGGATTGTGAGCTGATTTGACACTTGTGTACCTGACCAGTTGACCTGCATGCTGAATCTTTATAAATGTCAGCTCACTTGGCTCACACTTGGATGATATATCATTTTAATGTAGTCTGAACATACATAAGGATATGTTTTCACTCATTAAAACTGCCATAAATACAGTTTGAAAAATCAAGTATTTTCAACTGGATGGAGAAATTTTTAGTCAAGGGGACTGGAATGTTTATTATCACACAAATATTCCTATCTCACATATAGGTTTGCAATATCTCTGAATTTTTCCCTTTCCATGTGACCTATCAGGTGCAAATAGATTTGTGACATTTTTATATAAGCCCTTGGGAGGCCTCAAAAAATACCTTCAGTCCCTGTAAAAGCATGGAATTAGTTGCACCAGTAGCTTTCAGCTGATGAACAGTACCCACTAGCTTTCTTCTCTTACTTAATAAGGTGTTTAATGCTTTCAGAGTTTTTGTGTTCATTGGATGTATTTTCTTCATCTGATGTCTGAACAGAACAAGAACATATCATCTTTTCAAGTTTTTATACTTTCTGGCTCACTTTGAAATAGGTTTTAGTATAAGTTACTATAACCTGTGAGTTAAGTTAGGAAGAGGTTGGAGGCTACACTGACATGTATAAGAGTGATGCAGATGACACTGGGGTCGCACTAAGTGACTGTGGTGGCACTAAGGTCTTTTCTTTCTAGGCAACTGAGTGAGGCCTAGGATAAATGTCTTCTGTCCAGTTTTCTTTTTGATGATATTTGGTTGGAAGCTTATGGCCTCAGGGTATAGAATTTTGGATTGTGAAAGGTTTCCAAGTGAATCTGGGAATGTGTAAGATACTAGGTCCTAATTCTTGAAGAGTTCCTGGGATTTGAATTCTTTTTAGCCCAAGGTTGGCCTTATCATGTTTTTAAAGAAAGCTAAGTTGGTCATTGTAAAGCAATGCAGAACTAAGTTCAGTGATGAATTAAATGTTTGAGGAGCATCAGAACAGTTTGCTTTAGCTGGGGCATATTAAAGTGCCTGATTTATCTTAACATATTCATTTGTTAAAGTTTAAGGACTGCAGTGGCAAATTAATTAGTTGTAGCACAGCCTCTGCAATTTTAGACAATTAATCTTTCTTGCAATGTTTAAAGTGACAATAATTTGTCTGGATAGCTAATTCTCTATCTCCCCACACAAAATCAATTCTGCATTAATTGGAGATAAATAAAATATCTTTAACTTTCAGTGGGAATTTTGGGAAAGTATGCTGAAGATAAGGTTATTGTGTTATTCTCCTCTTCAGACTAGGATAGCACCAATATTTTGAATCTCTGTGAGTTAGAATGTGTCCCTGGAGCCAACTGGGTATTTGCTGTGAGAAGCAAGTTGGATTATGATGGTCACATTTTGAAATAAAGAGATACAAGATGCCCACTGTGGGAAGTTATATCAAGTCTGGGTCCATTACATGGCAGCAGCTTTTATTATCAGAATCACTCTGGTTTCAGATCTTCCACTGAACTACAAGGTGTTGGGAACTAGGAGGAAGCTATAACTGCAGTCTGCAATTGGCTGGTCTTACACCAGTCTCCTCTTTCATGATAGTGAATTTTTTGATATCAGCTCCCTCTCAAACCTTTTTGCTCCCTTCAATCCACTCTACCTTTATAATTTGGCAATTATAATTTTTTCCTGATATTTTTATTAATGTTGGAGAAATTATACCTATTTTTAAGTTAAAGATGAAAGCAACTGATTTAACAATCTTCACCAATTTCTCTATGTAGCTCTTACAAGATGCTGCTCAAGGTAAGAACTGAATCTGCTGACTCATACAGCACTATTACTGTAAGTGCCAAATGGCACAAATGGCACAACTTACCACTGTGGTCTTAATCTGATAAAAATGCTCTGTAAGAGACAGCCACAGTCAGACAATCAAATTCCTCACTAGAGAACAATCAGGAAACCTCACAGGAACTTGGCATGCACATCAGAGGTTTACAGTTTTCACACTGAATTTCCTGTTCTCTCCAATATCTCCTGCAAATCCAATGACTGCCCAGGGAGGTGGTACAGTCACTGTCCCTGGAGGTGTTCAAGAAACTGCTGGATGTAGCACTTAAGGTCATGGTCTAATTTACAAGGTGGTGATTGGTCAAAGATTGGACTTCATGATCTTGGAGGTCTTTTCCAACCTGAATGATTATGTGATCTTGTGATTTTAACTTTTATGAGTTTATGAAGCAACACCCACCTGAAATTCTATGAACTTCTATAAAAATAAGGCATTTTTAACTGCTGTAGATGACAAGTTCCACTGCAGCAATAAGGCTAACAATTGATTGATTGATCAAATGACATTTTGACATCTGAACACTCTACATACTTAGACAATGCCATGGTAAATAGGGCTCTGATGATGACACTTCAGAATTCAAATTAAGTAAGTATATGTTTTTTTTAAGGGAACTGATTCAGAGAAACTGTCACTCTGTTGTTTGCCATCTACCACTATGTCAAGAATGTGCCTGTGACACTGAGACAGCTCTATCAGAAAGCTGCCTCCAAAAAACAAGGTCTACCATCAGTGACTTAAGCAAAAAGACTGTGGAAAAGGGATAAAAACTTCTTTATTAAGTCTGAGAATCCTATTTTAAACTGTATAATCTTCCTCATGTGGCATAAACTTGGATGTATTCTGCAAGCACAGTGACAGATATATTTGTCCAGACTGCTCAGAAGGCAGTTATCTTACTGTCCTTTATTGGCCAGTGCTGCAGCTTTTCTTAATGCCAAATAACAGAGTATTTATTGAAAAGCCGTTGATATTGAGGACCTAACCAGCTTTACAATCAGGACAAGATGAAGATGGTGTTTGTGATTTATTAGCTGAAACCAACACATAAACCAACATAACAAAGAATGTAGCATGTAACTATCATAAGACAAGTACTGCATTCATTTGCCATCACAAGACAATGACCTGTGTAGCTGACACCACTGTTTCAGTTACTAAGATTTACAAGTTTTAATAGAGTTCACACATAGTGTGTGTCAGATTAAAAGTCTGGCAAAATGGTAATTGTGTGTTTTTGTTGGCTGGAATACTGTCCTGTGTGTAAGGCACAGGACTGGGACTGAGGCATTGTATTAACTTTCATTCTCTCTTATGTTCACCAAAATAGTTAAAGACAGATTATTTACTCTCCTTGGGCTTGTTTCCTCATTTGTGACATAAGAAAAATTATGCTAATACTATCAGGAGTGACAGGAGGTTAAACCAACATTGCTGAACAATATTGAATTGCAGTATGTAAATACAAAATATTACTATCATTCCACAAACAGAAAATCTTCTGGGTTATGAAATATTTTTGCATTTTCTTCTCTCTTACAACCTGCCAACTTCATGACATCATGACAGTTATAAGGTCAACCTATACTCCTTTACTCCCCAGTGATGAGGAGCTCAATGGGCAAGGGCTGGAATTGAATGAATCATCATTTTATGATCTTTTAAGAACTTTTATGGAAAATAAAAACATTTCTAGAACTCCAAAGAATTTTAGGAGAAAAAACAAAAACAAAAAACCAGCAGACTAGAAATACTCTAGTGATATAAAGGAAATTAATAGTCTTATTTTAAAAAATTATATATTTTAACATAGTGATTCAGATGTAACCCCCCACTCAGAAATTCTCTAGAGCTGTGAGATATATCAGGGAAAAAATCAGTCTATACTTAATGCCCATTCCTTGACCATTTCTTATGTTGATCTGTATTAAAAAGTGGGTTTGTTGAAGCTAAAAGACCTCCTTGATTCTGGAAATGGAAGCACTAAAATTATATGACAACTTAATTTGGGAGTTAACCCATAAAAAATTAATTATCTGTTTAAAGCAAAGGATCTGGAATAGTCTCTAGAGGTGTTCAGATAGGTGGTTTATGCCCTCACCATGTAAGTACATGAAACTTGACTGCTTAACTTATGGTGCTATCCTGTACCAGAAACAGGCATTGGATCAGCTGGATCCTTGTTCTGACCCAATGCAGAAATTATTACATTCTTATGGACCTGAAGGCAAACTAGATTTTATTGCTGATGTTCATCTGTTCCGAACAAACACCATACCTTTACAAGAAAGAGAATTCTTGTCTGTCTCTTCAGGAATGTGTATAAAACTCTGATACCACCTGCTAATAGAGTTTTTTCTCCTGATTCACAAAGAAACTGAACAAATTTGACCTATGGTTAATTGAGAGAGTGGGAGTCACCTGTGGGAGTCACCCGTGTCAATGCAAGTCACATGAAGTAAAGCCTCAGTGACAAAAGACAGAAGGAAGAGCTTACCCCAAATGTATCTGGAGGCATGAGACAGACCAGCTACCACTTACCTCGTTGTTTGGGAATTTTAGCCACAAGGTAGCCACAGTCCTTCTCTTTGGCCTGGAGAAAGCTGGTGTGGATGTCACTGTCCCCTGTGTCAGCCTGCCCCAGTCAGCCACCCTTTGCATGGCACCAGGGCTGTAGCCACCTTCCCCCCGGCACTGTCTGTGCCTGGGGTGTTCCACCCAGGGTAAATCTATTAGAAATTTGGCCACCAGGTGGCATAAAAACTATGTAAAATATCACAGAGGTGCTGCAGAGATGATACACTTGCCTCCTTTTAAGAATATTCAAATACTTTGTGATGCTAGCTATCAACTTTGAATATTATAGTTTTAAAAGTAGCTAATGGCTTTTAAAATTATTTAATTTGCAATGTATCCCATAAGGAAGAGCCTGTATGGGACACAAATTACTTAGCTTTTTAAAATCACATCTTATCATACTCATATTCATGTTTTTTTCATGTCAAAACCAAATAACTTCACTGATAGAAAGGAAGAACTTATATTTATTTGCATAGAAACACAAGCAACCTTTCTTAAGAAGTAATTTTAAAATTGACTATTATCCATTGTTGAAAACACATTTTATGAAACTGTCTCTAAGCTATAATATAACTTCCAATGTAACAATAGAAATTTGTTCTATTGTAATGAAATCAGTTCCTATGTTCTTACTACAGGAAAAGAAAATTACTTTTTGGCACAATAGAAAGGCAAAGTAAGTGTTCAGATGTGTTATTGGCAAGGAAACAGATGGCCTGAGGTGGCAGACAAATTCTGCAATGAAAATAAAGATTTCCCTACAGTGAGATTCTTGACAGAATTCCATGTAGGTTTTTGGGATCTTTCCCACCTTGCTTTCATGGGCAGGATGTATGTATCGAATAAAAATTCCCACAATGACACACATATAGTAGTCCATCATATTCTTTTTACAAACTTCCTTAACTTTTGCTCTTGTTCCTTCTGTTTTCTTTTTTCATTCTTGATCCTCTTCTCTGCACTGCTTGAGGTCTTCTTAGCCCCAATTTCATCATCTTGACTATAGCTTTAAATTATGCCACTGAGAGGTCAGAACTTTTCTTTTTAATCAGCTTTTCTACCCTGACTTCCTCTCATGACTTACTTTCTCTTCTCTGCTTTTGAGCTTCCATTCTTTTCATGATTTTGTCCTGACGCACTGGCTATTCTTGTAGTATCTTATTTGGAGCCCTCTGTTTCCCCAACCTCATTAACACCGTTTCCTTGAATTTCTGTTTTAAGTTCCTTTCTCTTTTGTTTTCCAATATTCATTCTTAATTTATTTTAGACTCTTCTTTCATTTCTGCTACAGGTTGTTTAATCTATTCAATTTGTGTCTCGACCTCATATTTCTGTGCAATCAACAACTGAACTTAACACCTTCCCCTAGAATTCCCTCTTCCCCCTTTCTTCTTTGTCACCATTAAGAATTTGTAACAGATTAGTTTAATCCATCTATCATGCATGTCTGATATACTGCTGGATTAATGTAGAAAATGTAGCATGAAAATTGCTTACAGCTTTGTAAGTGGAATGAACTGTTTTGAGGATGGCACCTTCAGTCTAGACCAATAGCAAAAAAAAAAATGATATACGGTTAAAGGTTTACAATAGAAGTGCTTCCTAAGGTGAAGTTAATCCAAATAAAGATAAAAAGACATCCTGGGTAATATATATTGTCTATTTTCACTTTCAGGAAAATCCATTTGCAGACTTTTCTGTCTGCAAGAATCAAAATAATTGTTCGTAAGGCATGGAGGTCTCAGAGAGCACGTGGTTTCTGTGAGACTCAAAAAGATTTAATGGCATCTCAGAAGCTCATGGAGTGGCAAAGGTGCCTCAGCAGTGACCATATCTCTACTTTCCTTGCTTCCAATGGAGCATAGGACTGGGCATGCAAGGGAAACATGGTTCTTGCTGGTGCTCTCTAATAAAGTCCAGGTGGAGATCCTTGCGCTCAGTTCACAAGCTCAAGATTAGGCATGTTAAATAGACCTTCTCTTCTGATGTGTTTCTCCCAAAAGAGTTGTTCTAATCAGGTATTGGAGTTCTGTACTGATGGGAAAATTGTAGGTAGACAGGTAATTGAAATGAGCTATAGCCTCTAAGAAGAGATGGTAAAAGAAGGGAGCTGGCTAGAACTGCTCAAAATACAGGATTGTAACAAGTCCCAGTAAAGGTATACAGTGGACTCTGGGTACTGGTTAGTTTCCATTGACCAGAACAACACTCTAACAGCCCTGAGAGATACAGCAGTACTGTTTTACATGCCTCTCACACTAAAACTGCAGGCACTATTTTTTTCCCATCAGCTAACAAGATTATATTAGCTCATTCCACAGAGCTCTTTCTCTTTCCATGGCCTGTCTGATGCCAGAGGTCAGTGTTGGGCTTCTCACTTTCCCCTGGGTTCTATGGGGAAAGTCAG
Organism: Rhabdornis inornatus; assembly: GCA_013397075.1. NCBI lineage: Eukaryota > Metazoa > Chordata > Aves > Passeriformes > Rhabdornithidae > Rhabdornis > Rhabdornis inornatus. The sequence goes on along the minus strand of VWZS01010651.1, from coordinate 351,668 downwards.
ATCATTTGCTGTTAGCATTGCAAAGCACTGCATACGCATAGGACATTGTAGAAAAAATAATGTTGATTCATAAGTGTCTGGAAACACACTCAGGAGTGATTCTTCTTTTTATTTGCTTATAATTTTTATTTTATTAGATCTTTGAGATCAATAAAAGCAAATGCTTAGTCAGAGCTAAGCACACCAAAAAATGACCATTTCTTTCATATTCTAGGTGATGAAAAACCTCAGTGGGGAACTTAGTCACGCTAAAGGGACTAGCATCAGTTAAAATAGGTTTTCTAAGACCTCAATACAATATGCAGTCGCATTTACATTACTCAGGGATAACATTTTTCTCATGTCTATATATGTCACAGCATAAACAAGGGTGTATGAAAGTATTGCATCTGACAATCAGTCCTTCAGGTTTCATGTTTCCAGCACTAAAAATATAAAAGAAATGGGAATTGAAAGTTGCACAGTGTTGCAGGTAGTTTGCTGTATTGTATTACTATGATGTCCAGGACAGTTGTCCTCAGCTGACAGCAACAGTAGCATTACGAATGAGCTCATGCTGGAAGCCTTAAGTCTGGTGTTGTGAGAAGCAGGTATCCTTTGTTAGCTCTACATAAGCCAGCACTGACACTGGAAGCTGTGAAAGTGTGTCAGGGCTATGTTCACTCCACAGGCACTAACTCAAAGACAGGTTTAGTACCCTCAGAGCAGACCTGCATTGATGCACATGTGTCACTTAGAAAGTCTGAACTGCTACACAGTGAGTAGGTAAAGGGATAGCACTGCTTGCTGCTGGCTCAGGTACCTCTAATTATAGGACATTCAAATACTCTGAAGACTCACCCTTCATATTTGCTTTTGCCCTATTTTATGCCATGGGCAAATCTTTTACCCTACTCTAACCCCAAAGTTTTTATTGGACAACCTGGCCTTTTAATATTCCTGTTTTACAGTTATTAAATACCTATCATTTTCATTAAAAAGCAGTTAAAATCAGTTTAATAGTAGTTTGGCCAGTTATGTTTTCTCCTTGGAGACAGGCCCTCTCTTCAGTTTTTTGCATCAGCTTTTTCGTCTGCCTGTGTGATACATCTGGTAAAAGAAAGGCCAGAATTCATAAACAAGTTTTGTCTCTTGATCTTAACAATGAAGAAAATGAGATATTTAAAGAGTTTTGAAGATAACTACTTCTTAGTACCTATTTTTTTCTATGTACAAGTCAATGTTCAGCACAAAAAAATTTAACCATATCTTACATTTTTTTTGTGCAACTTTCACAAAGCCATTCAACTGAGGGGTGAACTGGATGATGTAATACAATTTTGAGCTATTATAACTTTGTGTAAGTGGACACTGGCCAGCTGAGCAGCTATAACTTACTATGCCCTCTTCCAGGTTCATCTGTGGGCAGCTCACACCTTGAGACAGCTTATGATGCTGGCTGCACCTCACGGGGATGGGTGTTTTGCAGCAATGAGCCCTTTGCAGAAAGGATCCTCAAAAGCAGATTTAGCAACAACTTTGAGAACAGTGCCTGTTGTTAATGATGGATGAAAGAGAGATCAAAGGGGTAATCAGAGAAGGATTTTCATTAAACTCCCTTCTGCTCACTAAGATGGACGACATGAATTTCTCAAAATTGATATCCCTGCTTACTGTAGACTTTCCCTTCTGGAAGGAAGTTAGACAAGCAAGACATATTGTGTCCCTTGTATCTTTGTTTCAGCTGTTGATGGTCTATTTTACTCTTATAGCTACTTTTCCCCCCACTCAAAAGAATTTTGGAATAGGTCCTACACTTGAATGGTATGCTGTTTCTTTCATATTGTTAATAGTGTTCATCTAATTCCCAAGGAAGGATTCTTTCCATAGTTTCTAGCAGCAGATATTTTTATGGTATCAGGAGCTTTGCTTTCACTAGCCCTTAGAAATGTATCCTTCTCATTACCTTATACATCAAGATTTGAAACCAGCTGTGTCAGTTATTTTGCTTCACAAAAATGTGTATCTACAATGCAACTAGAAATGTTAAAATTCAGTTTTGGAGGAAAAAAATCACCCCCAACTGCTTTTCTACTCTAAGCTTTTTTGGAAAAGTTCATAAAGCTTTTAATAAAGTAACTTAAGTTCCATTTCTAAACATTTTTGTTAGGAATTTAATACTGCTAGGAATTGAAGTAGACATAGAAATATTTCTCCCAGTAAATTGAAATAGTTTGGACATATTTTAAGCAGGCATCAAGTGACATATGACTGTAATACCAGAAGAGATTATTATGATCAGTCAGTTCAACTGTGATGTAGAACATGGGCCAGTACTTTTCACAGTATGGGCATAAAAGTAATTTTTTCTTTGACTTACCAGTCTTTTAACCAGAGCTTTTCACACATAATTAGTTTTTTCTTTAACATGACCCCCCTGTACTTAAATGTACAGTAGTGAAAACTCTCTCATCCAGTCAATGAACAGTAGATTTCTTCTAACAATTGCTGCTGAACATCCTGCCTACCTGCTCATGGGGAAAACCCTACCATTTTATCAATGTCACTCATCAATAAATCACTGCTTATTCTTTTTTTTTTCCATTCCCCATTTTTATTTTTTCTTTCCTAGCATTTGCTTTCCTCCAGAGGCTATTTTAACTTATTAAACTCCTGCATGTGATTGCCAGCTTGTGTCATCATTGGGCTAAGACAACTTTTTGTCTCAGTCTCAGGAAAGCAATGCACCATCCCACCCTTGTCCAAAGAAGCTCCATCAGCAATACAACTCCTGGCCTCCTCAGGGTCACATAAGTCAGTCCAGAGCTGCATCAAGAGCTGCTCCTCATGGGCAGACACCCATGGCACTTTAGGGGAGCCCAGGCTGGCTGCATTGCTCCTCCAGTACACACCTGATGGACACTCCATGTGGTTCAGGGAAGAGACTGCACATTCAGAATTGTGTCCACAGAAGACTTGGGCATGGAAAAAGATGATACCTGTCACATCTCTTGAGATTGCTTTTGTGTAGCAGATAAGAAATAAGGGAGGATAATCACCAAATGACAGAATGACATGTGTCCTAGGATGGGAGGAATTACTCTGTAGAAATGCTTTTTGGTCTTTTTGTTAAGTGTCATTGATGAACTATATGTCCTTCTTTTAGATGCTAAAATTGCAGAAACAAAAAAAAGTCATCAAGATATGCCATCTTTCCAGTAGATGAGGTCAAGAAAAAAGTATTGTGATACATTTTAAGAAAATATCCCTTACTCTCCAGCTGGCAGGAGCAGCTTATTTAACCGTAAGAGATTTTTAGTTGTTTGCAGGGTAATCAGCATTTGAATAGAATTCATTACTTTTGAAACCTCAAAAGAAAAAAACAGAATATGAAACATTAAATAATATGTGTAAAGCAGCATTACCCTATGGAGAGCAAATAGTCAACAGAATTTCCCCTTAGAGACATGTATGCTTCACAAAACATCTGCCTACCTGATGAGAAAACATCTTCATAACTTTCAAGTTACAAAATCTAGCAGCATTACTTTTCAATACAAAGCACTGAAATTAAACAATTTTACAGTTCTCCTAAAGTTTCTCAGCTGTATTTTGTCCTTTTGTAGCTAAGACTCTCTCAACAATTTCTGTAGTTTGCTCAAAACAGGTCTCTCAGCATGTAATCTTTTAATGGCCAGCTTTTTCTTAAGTGTGGTTAAGCATGATAGAAGCAGAATTTAATTGTTATAATGCAAAGAAAATTTCAAAAATTATTTTTTGAGCAGTCTGGTTATTACATAAAGGAAAGAGAGGTCTATTTGGCTGGTACAATCAGGAGGAATGTAAAGCTCCCACGCCTGCCTTCAGTAATTGATGAAGTGGGTCAGTGACATTTTACAGGGATGAGATTGAATTGGACCCTTGAGGATAAATAGCACATAAACTTCCTCCGCCAGCTCTTTGGTAAGTTAATATTGGCAATTCCAATTTAACACTTATGAATGAAAGTATTGCAGGCTAGGTGAAATTAAGGAACAGCCACTGCTATTGTTTTGGCCGGTGCTCTTCCCTGCAAGCAACATTTAATCCAATGAAAACCAGAGACCTCATCTGTCAAAGAAATCCATGTGACCGGGCTGGTTGTGGGGAGAGGGGAGTGTTCTGGAAGAATTTTGAATTGTTGTATAACTAAAAATGCAGATTTTTAGCAGAAGTGTCTGTCACTAGCCCATTTGGGAAATATTCTTGTTGATTTCTTGGGTGAGGTGGTATATTGAATGGTTGTAAGTTTTCAGGTGCATGTCAGTGTTAACAAATTCTATTAATAATTTACAGTAGAATGAAATATTTTATTAATGCCATCTGAAATCAATGCACAAAATTAAAATGAAGCATTCCCAATTGCATTACTAAGCTATGGGACATGGTTAGAGAAAACAGGTATTTAATTTTTAGACTACATTGTTCATTTATTTTTAAACACTTCATTTAGGCATAAAGGAAATTCTTTCATGCTGTCATAATGAATATTTAATATCTTCAGTGTCACATATAACTTTTATATAAACACACATAATTAGCTTTTAGCTTCAACTGAATGAATCTGGAGCTTACTAACAAATCTTCATGAGTGTGTACAAGTAAACTGGGCTTTGTTGGTGGTACTGGTGGTGGTGAGCTGAATAGAGACAGGGCTTAGGCTCAGTTGCTGGTCCAGTGGGTATCTGCAGTGTTTAGTGCTAGTGCGCTACTTTGTATAATTTTGTTCTGTTGCAGGCATCATTTTCCCAGAGTGCTTGGGCTCAGCCTGTGGGTAGCCTGGGGCTCTTTCAGGGGGGTGTATAAACTGTGCTACCCTGCTGGGGGGGAGATAAAGTTTTAGCCAAACGGATGCAAGCCATTCCATGTCACTTGTCCTTTGGGTCAGAGAACCCAATCTGTTTAGAGCAGAGGTGTAGCCATATCCCTGAAGGGCCTTTTAGATCTGCAGATTCATTTGCAAGGATGCTATACATCTGTGGCATGCCAGGAACGCGAGGATCCATGGATCTCTGCTGATGGATGTCATGCTGCAGCTGTTGTCCCTAAAATTGGCTGAAGAAATGCTGTAAGGTTTAATGGAAAACTTTGGGGACATGAGACCAATTGCTATAAAATAATTCAGGCAAAACTACTATTGAATTCAAGAGAACTTTTTCCACGATAAGGTTTGGGGATTAGCTCTGTTGCCATTGAAAATGTAAAGCCTAAAATGTAAGGAACGAGATGTCCTCACAAATAACTGAACATCAACCGACTTTTTCTGCAGCAAGCCACTGTACTTGGTGTGAATACTGGTGACCCATGGGGACCACTCCTCAGGAAGTATAAGGGCTTGAATGCAATGATGGATTTACCAGGGCAGGGAGGGGAGAACAGTCCCAGCATATACCTTATAGGCAAGGCATATGCTCAATGTCACACTCAGATCTGCTGTCACCACCGTGGCTGCATCCAGCCCAGGGAGCTTGTGCCTTTCCTGCACATATGGTCACAGCTGAGTCCCAGGAGTTCATAATCATGGGATGTATACTTTTTTTAAGGGATGGATAGTTTTGCTGGGAAGCAATTTAATCAGCCTGATGAATCCTGGCTGGAAAGCTCAAAATCATACTGAAACTGTAAGACCACTTTTGAAAAATGTTTTGTTTCCATGGCTGTTTGAAAATATAATAAATGTGAAAGAATGTCATTATATTTCAAATTCACTGTGTGGGAGCAGACCTAGCTACCTAAGCCTCCTATCTGTGAGCATCTTGCATCACTCTTTATGTGACAGACATATTAATTCAAGCTAGTTGGGAATTTAGGAAAGTTATTATGGGATTTTTCAGTTGAAAAAGACTCATTCTGCACTTAGCCAAGCTTTGCAGATGCTAATCCATTTCCAGAAAGCTTACAGCCTAGAGACTTTCCAAACTCAGCACAAGAGAAAGAGTAAAGAAAACCCTCTCCCAGTGCTTGGAAGTATAGAAGGATGAATGACCTTATGGGACTATAGCTGCTTCTTCTTTCCTTTTGAAGAACTTGCCTGCACTCTGGCACATAATGAAAAATAATGTCTGAACCTTTAGGTTTTCTGTGAAAAAAATCCTGGGTTTACAGCCAACAGGAAAGAATCTTTGTAATCCTGCTTTAGGAATGAGAGTCCTACCTGATACCACTACTTCATCTGTCATCTGTCTTGGATGCTTTGCAGAGGCAGGAAAGAAGGGCTAAAGGCAACTGTCCAGTAGTTCACATGCCTAAAAGAGCAAATAGTCTATAAAGAAACCCTCTCAGATTTTCATTTTTCCCCTTAAATCATCGAGTCCTATGGAAGCCTGCACTGTATTGTTTCTACACAATAGTCCTTGCCAGAACTATACTGAAATTAATACTTATTTAATTTTAAAGGGTATTTGGATTTTAGGAGTACGGCACCATGGGCATGTATTTAAAAGCATTATGCACAGGAAATTATGAAACAGAAATTTTCCTTGGTATAGTTGATTACTATTAGGCAAAGAAATGCCTTTCGGAGTATTTAAAACATCCCTGTTGTAATTGCTGACAGAGGTGCTCTCAGTGCCTTTGACAGCCCTCTCAGACGGTTTTCCAAGTAAGGCTGATAGCAATATCCTCACCGAGCTCCACAGTGCACTTGAATGGAATCAATACCTTGATTGCTGCTAGGTGTTTTATCCAGCATTAAATCCTGTAACCTACAAGGAAAGGCTTTCATGTCTATGAAGTAACCCATAGAGAATTCCAGGTAAAACTGGAATTGTAGTCTGGCCAATAATATCTACAGTATGGAGAGAAAATTGATATCAGTTATTCTTTTGTTTCCAGTAACCATGATGTGACAATTCCTGTGCATGAAAATCTTACACTATCAAGTATTTTACAAGCAAGGTGTAACTACTGTTTAAAACTGCTTAAGTTAGGAAATCCTACATGAAATATATTAACTCATATTTTATAGAAGTTTTGGGTGCACAAGTAAAACAAGTTCAGACAGGACTGCCTGACGGCAGGAATATGGCATAGATGGTTTTTTGGGGTCATTTTCAGACTATGATTTCTACGAATTTATGTTTTCATAAGGTTACTTATGTGCCACTTTTCTTCAACTCTATCACCAGAATTAGATGGAATGAGATTATCAAGATAAGTAAATATAAGAATCGTAGGACTAAACACCCGTAAAACATCTGTGAGTCCCCAAGGAATGCAGCCAAGGTGAATATTTGAATGATAATTCTAACTGACGGCAAGATGACAGCAAGTCATGCTTTAATAAATACATAAAAGCAAATTAATATGCTACCACTTCAAAGTCCTAACAAGAAGTTGGAGTCTGTGTCCTGGTGAAATGTAACAGTAATTTTTCCCTATCGCATATGTGAGCACACTGTGCTGCATTACCTGTTGTGTGTCCTTTAAATGATGAATGTGTTTGTCCCTCACAATCTCATGAGCATAACGATTTGTTTACTTTTGTTCTCTTTCACTGCTAATCCATATTAAAAAGTTTAACCTAGTAAACAAAATGAAATCCAATCAAACAAAGATGTAATAAGTGTCTAGAAGCCTGAAGCTCGGCTGGCTAACTAGACTGCTTATCCCAACAAATTCTCAGTGGTGCAACTGTTTGTTAAAAGGTTATAGCACATGCAAAAAACCCCAAAGCGACAGACCTTCTCCAGTGAGTCATTTAACCCATCCATTTATTTTCCACCCACTTAATAACAGATTATATTTCAACAACACTGTTGCCATAAACTGTTGAGGTGATATAAAATTTAGCATTTAAAAAAATCTCTTGAAATTGCTCAGATTTATTAGAGTCATAATGAGTTTTGAAAACTGTTTTGAGATCTGTCCTGCAGTGATTTAACCTTGAAAGGAAACGCTTTTTGTTTTCAAATGTTTGAGTTCTGAAAGCCTGATGTATTGAAATTCACTCAAGGTAAGGGGATGCAATGCACTGTTTCCCAAACTGAATGCAAAGAAAGTTTGATTTATTAGGACCTGATCCTATGAATCATGTACCCACCTACAGCTTCATAGATTATGTTTTTGCAACTCTAGGTTTGAGCTGAAAATTTAATGACACAGGATTTGATGACTTCTGTAATTCCTCTATCTGAAAATTAGGTTTCTATACATATTTTGGGAATAAAAGGATTTAATTTTCAGTTATCTCTCTTGATATTTTTCTTTGCAATGTTTAGATTCTAAAAAGTAAATATTGAAATAGCTGTGATAATGCTGATTTGTCAAAAAGCAAAGGACATAGAAATATTTTGTCTCTATGCTTGTCTTCAATCCAAGCTGAACAAAAACCTGTGTATATGTTTTCTTTTCTTCACCATGATGGAATTATCACTAAATTTACCATAAATAACATTTTAATTACTGTACTTGTATTTATATATGTCCTGGTTTGGGACAAATTTGGAAGGGAACTTCCAAAGGGATGTTCTCTAACGGGCAAAATTCAGTGGCCCTTCCCCTAACCTGTTTGGGACGTAAACCTCATTCGAGAAAAGAGGAAAAAAATTATTTATTTAACAAGCAAAGTACTCACAATCATGGAAAATGAACAATATTAAAGCATGGAACCTCGCATTATTCTAACAGAGTCCTTTCCATGAACTGTAGCTCAGCTCTCTCAGTCTCTATCAGTCCCTCCTGCTGGAAATGCCACATCCCAGCCCCAGTGTGACACAGGTGTGAGCTCCCGGTGTGACACAGGTGTGAGCTCCCAGTGGGACACAGGTGTGAGCTCCCGGTGTGACACAGGTGTGAGCTCCCGGTGGGACACAGGTGTGACCTCCCGGTGTGACACAGATGTGAGCTCCCGGTGTTTTCTGGGTTTTCAGTCCAGAGCAGGGCTGAAAAGTGCCAAGAAAAAGAAAAGCCACAGTCCAGGGAACGTCTCTGCCTCAGCCAGCTAAAAACTAACTAAAAGCAAAAGAGAGCTCTCTCCCAGTGTCCGTGCTGCAAGCAAAACAGTCTGTGAGATGGAAAGCTGAAGCTCTTATCTCTATGTTTTGAATACAACCACCTCAGACATTCCACTGCTTCACCTTCTCCTCCCCTTCACTCTCAAATCCAGTTTTAAAAGCTCAGAACTTATTTCTGGGCTAAACAGACAAATGGGGATACAATTCAGCATCATAAAGTCACCCCAGGACAATATATTAGTGGTTCATTACATTATTTTACCTTTCATATTGAAGTGTGTCTGAAAATTATATAAACATTTTCATATTATTTTTACATTTAAAATTTCTGTATTTCTAATATAATAACACTTTCTTGCTTTACACATCCATTTGATTTGTAGTATAGCAATCGACATTTTTAAAATTAAAATAAAGCGAGAGTGATACTTAAGTCTACATGGGAGATTAGGAACTTTTTTGCAATACTACTTACAAATATTTCTCAAGAAGGATGCAAATGTTGCAATATTCTGTTAAGGACATAAATAAAAGTTTGAAAATTTTCACTTAGAACATTTTTAAACGTGATAATAATTTCAAAGAGCTAATTCTAAGACCTAATTTCTAAGAGAAAATGTAAAACTACACAAAATTTAAGAGCAAACTACAGAACTGAGATGGAAAAGTAATGACAGAAAGGAGAAATGAGAACTAAACAGGGTCTGAGAGGACAATAGGTGAATTACTTAATGGTAAATTAGTAATTGCTCCATTTGATTTGTTTACAGGATGGAGGGAGAAGGGTAAGAAATCAGATCAGGTATATTTGCCTGCTGACTAAGGCTGCAGGCTGCAGTAGAACGAGTGAAGATAATGTGTTTTATGTGCTTTTCATGATCCAGTTTTCTGACAACCAGTTTATTCTATATGCACTATGACACCACTACTGATATACACAACCTCAAAGAATAACCTCACTATAATTTGGGATGTGCTGGCTATGAAAAAGAATTCAATTCAATTGTATATACAGAATAAATGCTCAAACCTGAGTTAGTATTAAAAGCCAGATTTGTTTATCCCATATGGCGTCAGGTTATTCTTATGTCAGTCTGAACAGAAAGAGCTCAATACATGCAGTGTAAATCTACATTTTCCCTTTATTTTTTAATCTAATGAAAATATACATCTATGAAATATGACTCAACCATATATGAGGGCATAAAAAAGCAAAGTGCGATTAAATATGTATACTACTGACTTAATTATAGGAGTTAAGGGGAAACTTGAGAAAACTAGGATTTTTTGGTATGTTTTTCTTCTCTTTAATCTAATCAGACAACACTAAAAGCCCAAGAGATATATAAACTTCAGTAACCAGTTATATTAAACCTGTGTTTACTTAGATGATTTGTATGAAATAAATAAATAATTACCCAAAGGACATTAAAAAGTGGAATATATGAGACTGCATGTGAGCAAGCTAACACAAAGCAGAAAACTTGACTAGTGCATATTTAATAAGAAAAATTCCCTATGCTTTTATATCTTCTACGATTCTATAGAAGTCCTTATGTCACCTTTATTACCATAGTAACTCAGCACTTTGCAGCCTTTTTCTATTAATTATATTATTTTATCAGTTTAGTAAAGAATAAAGGATTTCCCTGGTTATCCACTATTTGGTACCCTGTGGCATGGGCATCTTCCTGAGAAGTATTGTGAATAATGTAATAATTCATCAATCTTCTACAACAGTGATCCCTGGTTTATACTACTGTATTATCAATTTGTTATTTCATCACAATATTTAAAAATTAATTGCTCATCAGAACTGAGTCTCTTTTAAACACTTGATAAACATTTCTGTAGCCTTCTGAGTTGAAGAAGCAATTACTATGGTCATACGCCCTGCACAGGTTGAAGACTGACTCTAAATTGTCAAAACCCAGCATTCAGAAGAGACAACATTATTTATGTTTACTAGAGGGTATTTTTTTCAATCTTCCTCTGTTATAGTACCCCTAAAATGAGGGAAGCTTCCAAAAAAACATGTTCTGTAGCCCCAGTTTACTACTAAAATGTAACAGACTAGAAAGAATAAGAAGGTATTTTCATTTACATCCATTTCTAACCCTTTGAGCTACCGTGTATGAAATTGAATAAATATTTAGTTACTTACGTACATAAGTTAAAAGGAAAGAGAATTTGCAGTTAAGTAGTTCCATACAAATAGGAGTAACAAAGATTATATCAGTGACTAAAAATAATTTTATAGATTGGACTCAAAAATTTAGGATATTTGTCTCTCATTTAATTTTCTTTTCCAAGATACCCCCTTCATGGCTTCTAAATATGCATTTGGCTCACTTTTATTTATTCATACTAAAGCAGTGTGCTGAAAGGCTTGCCAAAGAACTTGAGTTTATCTGCATGAATGCATACATATTACTACTTTGAAACAAAGCTGGCACTTCTGGGGTTTGATCCTTATGTGCAGACTGTATGTGCATATGTCCTAGCTTTTATCTAACATTGCAAAATACTCTTCTCCTGTGTTACAATACTTTAGTTTGATCCAAAGAAGTGTTTTTATTCTGAATGCAGGTTTCCAAAGTCCACATTTAGATGTGTTTTTATTCTGAATAGAAGTTTTGTTTTTTTTTTCTTTTCTATACAGTTTCCCTTAAGGTTACTAACAAAGTCTCAAAAGGACAAATTTTTTTTTCAACTACAAAGTACTATTGGTACATCAACCGATATCTTGTCCCACTAAACCTTGCCATAATAAATTTAATTGAAGTAAATATGAGCTTCAATCCATCAAAATAAGTGTCATGAATTGCGCAGTTTCACTCCATTAATCTCAACCCTGATCTGTGCTTTCTCAAATGAGTAAGACAAGGTACAAATAAAAGAGTACACAATTCATCTCATGATTGTCAGCCAAGAAAGAGCTGCAGTGACCAGCACCTCACGGGATGTGTGACTCTCTGTGCTCATCAGCAGGTTGGGTAGGGCCAGATCCATTGGTTAATTCAGCCTGACACAGCTTCAGGATCTGATTCGTGGATTTGAGAACACGAGATGAGGAGTAACTGGAGCAGTTATGTTGTTCAAACTATGCTTAAAGACTTTCTGTGATATTTCCTGCAAATAAAGAGCTAAACAGTTCTGGTCTAGATAGATGAACCTAACATTTACAGAAGCCTATTTATCCAGCACTGCAGGCTCAGTGATTCTTTCTTCTGCCTTGCCTCACAAGGCATTTATATGCCTTCTCCACTGTAGGGACTTTTCCAAGCAAAGTTTCTCCACTAAGATTACAGATTTCCTTTTCAAACCTCCTCTGATTGCTCTTTCCTTACTCACCTGACAGCTGAGCATGATTAAGCACCAATGAAGAAAAGGAAAGGTTCCAACACAAGATTGTTGTGAACAGCTGATATTTAGTTTTAACCTACTAATAAAGCTGATTTAGTTAAAGGAACAAAGAGACAGAAATAAGCCAAAGTTATATACATGTAAACTTCCTTTAAAATATCCAGTACTCTCTATGTATTAGTCAGTCCTGTCTTGGCCCTGTGTTGAGCTTAGCTCCATAAGCTTGTTATTGCTGTAGAAGTTCTGATTCGATTTAAGCTCAATGACAATATTTCAGCAAATATTTGACAAAATTTGGACTCAAATGTTACAGGGCCAACAGTGATGAAAGAACACTGGTCCCAGTTCTCCTAAGCCACAGAGGCCCACAGCTCTTAACAAACCTCTCTAGAGATTCTACCTCAGTGAGGGTGCCAAAGATGAATGCAGTGTAGCTCTTCTGTCCCTAGCAGTACATGAGGAAAGGATCCTTTCAAACTGTGACTGAATAATAAACAAAGTAGAAAGTTAAAGCCCTACAGTCTTAAAAGAAAGTCTACTTTCCCCAGCAGTAGCCAGAAAAGCTTCCATTTAGGGTAGGTTGATGTGAATTGCAATTATTTATAATTTTGTGCAGAATGCAATTTTTAAAAACCCCAAGTCTAAGATGTTTGTATCAGGAAGTGAGTCAGTTTTGGTCTGTTTTGATTATTTGGCAAGATCACATCCCCTTGCTGTTACGTACATTTTAGTCTGCATGTCCATCACTGGAACTTGAATATGATTATGTTTGGCCCAGTAGGTTCATGTCTTTTAGAACGATAACATTACTTCACTTGAGCAGTTATTAGGGCTGCAGAGATGTAACTACAATTGCTAAATGGGATAATGCAAAATGAATGAAGTGAGAGAACCCCTGGAGGCCTCTTGATGTTTACTCTTTCAAGTAATGCACTCTACTAAGTCTGTCAGCTCATCACAACAGAGAATTATTTAGGGAACCGTGTGAACAGTATTGCTTCACAAGTCTTACAGCCACCCAGAATATAAAGTGTGTATTATACAATGCAACTCATAAGTAGACATTTTCCGTGTTTTCTGCAAACCACTCTCACTTCAATGGCTTGTCTCATCACAGCAGAGCAAATGCAAAAGCAGATGTAAAGTAGCAGCACACTGTTGTGCTTTATATGCTTTTTGCAAACTGTTTACTGATATAAAGAAAGCTAAATTACATTATCACTTACATTTTTCTGAGAGTAGACTAAGATGGTGACATTTCATTCTCTACATAGTATCTTTTAATAAGTCAGCCACAGTAATGCCATTGCTACATGTTTTAATTCCAAGTATATTTATGCAAAAATAATTAACTCACAGCATTATAGGTGTATATGTTACAACTTAAGGATGTGCAAATCCTCATGAAACCATTCAGATCACTTGCAAGAAGAATTGGCACCATTCTTTCGTGGGATTTTTACATATATGCTTAAAAGACACCCATAAAGTACTATCTATTGCTAATGGAATAGAAATATATTTTTGAAGTGGAGAACAGAAATATATATTTGAAGTGAAATATAAAATGTATGATTTAACAGCAATAGAATAATCCTTTTTGTTTATTATAAATCCTAATAGTCCCTCCAAAGTAAAGGAAGATCAAGGCACATTTTCTAAGACTCTTATGACCACTCTGAGGCCAGGTGGAACAAGAAGTAGCCATCAACTCCTCCTCTGAACAAGGTACAACTTCTGATGTTCAGTAAGAGGAGGAGGCAACAGGGAGTCACAGACCAGTCTGTGACCTCCCAGGGTGTATGACAGAAGTATGACAGAAGAGCTATGCATGTGCCATGGCACAGCAAACCAAGCCAATAACATTTACCAGCATTCTCAGTGGCAGCTGCACCCTGGTCTCTGGACTATCAGGAAGCAGAACCTCTTTTGATCACAGAATCCCCAAATGGGCCAGGTTGGAAGGATCCACTGTGGGTCATCTGTTCCAACCTTCCTATTCCAGCAGGTTACAGACAAACATTCCTAAGGATTTTCTTCTTCAAGTCACAGCTACCAACACTGAACTTTTAAATGTAGAATTTGGGCAACAAATGTGTCTCTATCAACGGCCTTCACACCATCTCAAATTTTATATGTTAAAGCCTACGCACTGTGAATAGGAAGTGAGAAGAAAAGGTGACTTTTGTAACTATGGTTTAAGGAGATAGAAGTAATAAAATCCTCTTATTTTTTAAAATTGGAATAAAATATTGGAAAAGGTTGCTTAAAATCCTTGGAGATTTTCAATACCTACTTGGACAATGTCTTGAGGAACTCCAATTTAATGTCAATCCTGCTATAAAGCGATGAGCCTGAATGACTTTATGAGATCCTCTCTGACATAAATGGTTCAGTGGTCCTATGATTTTTGGGATCAGACAGGCTGCCTGTAAGCCTAAATTTTACTTTTGGCACCAATTACAGATGAAAATAACTCAGTCTTGTCAATGTTTTTTACTGGATCAGACAAGGGAGGAATGAGAGACTGAGGTTATAGCGTTTTTATCTGGAGAATGGCAGTACAGGCAGAGTTGCTGTCTGCTGAAGTCCTGCAATGAAAGTTTTACCTTTGAAAATAAATTCACAGATTCCAGAATTATTTCAGGTTCACAAGAATGAACCTGATGTAGAGCACAGTGTCAGGAATGCTACTGCTTCCATCTTCTCCTGAACCATGGCATGGAAGAGACAAAATATGCCACAATTAGCTTCTGTCTCTTTTCTGAAGACTCCAACATGCTCATTTTGAAACAATTGGAATCAGAGACTTTGATGTCAGTGTCACAGTGGCAAAATGTACAGATTACTATTTCCTTACTTTCGTTTGACTGCTGTTACTGTAATTCTTTCCTTTCACTTGTATCTTATTCCACTGATGTGTCTGAGAACAAAGTGTTAATGTACTTAACATGCTCTGGGTGACAAAGCTCCATTGTGAAGCAGTCAGTTTGGAAGTCTATGTTTAGCATTCCTGTGGTTATTTATTATTTATTCCCATCTCATCATCCTATTACAGGCAATAAATATATAAAATTGCCAAGCCTGATGTGTTCGTTGCCTGTCCCCAAAGTCAATACAGTCAAAATCATATCCAGGTGAATATTGAAATATTAAAATAAATATGCAACAAGCATCCATAGGAAATGCTACTTCAGTCTTCAATCCTGTATTCAGACAGAGAAGGCATTCCCCGATGAAAAAGCCTCTTAGCATCAGACTTTGTTGCTGCTGACATGTTTTGGGGGAATGAAGATGTTTAATACAAATGTGCAGAGGAAACCATAATCTAAGCACTTCTTTTTTCCTACCTCTAAAGGAAAACCAGAAAACTCCAATTACAAGCTTGCTTTCCCAGGTAGAGAAAGTGTATTTACATGCTTCCTTCACATATGGCATTATTCGTCACTGCCCTTTTTCCCCCTTCCACTGACAAAAAGGGCTCTTGTCTTCATTTCTTCTCTCTTCTCATACTTTACTTTTCAAGGTCTGTTATACATTTCCTAACTCTTGTTTATCTAGGCAACTTATAAAAACTTCCTTAAATAAGCGTATTTTTTTCATGACTTGATATTTAATATATTAGTCTCACAATGACTCTCTAAAGTGAAAAATTACTATAATTCCCAAGTAGGAAACTTGAGTACCAATACTACAAAATAACAGAGCTGCCTGGGGTAGGAGTTGGATATAGAAATCAATGAGGGGATTTTAACATCTCTTCTTCCACAGAAGACCTCGGTCATCAAATAATAGTTTATTCCCTGGGGATCTGAGTGAAGAAAGGAGATACAATTCAAACCTCCTCTGGAAGCTGTGCAGCGATTTAGAAAATAATATCACTGGATCATGGAAAGCACAACTAAGTCCTGTACACTTAAGCATAGCTTAAGGAGCTCAGGTCTCTCAGTTCAGTGCAGACTCCTCTCACAATATGAGAGAGATCCATTACCTGGAGCATTTTTAATACATGGGGCACCGGTTTCTCTACCTTTGCAGTTTCCTGTGGCTCCTTTCAGCTTTGTCTGGCTCCTGTTCCCCGTCAATAATGTGATGGTACCATCTTATCCTTTGTCACCCTTCTAGCTCAATGTCTGGAGCCCCAGGCAATTCTGTTATAATACAAATAAATAACAATAGAATCTACAGACCCTATCTATTCTTATCCTTAAGGCATTGTCCCCCAACCCTTCAGTCTCTTACTATGTGAATTCAAGGAAAAGCATTTTTCTCTGACAAAAAAACCTTAACCAACCAACCCACACAATCAAAAAATCAAAAACCCCCAAACCAAACCTGAGCTATGGAATGAGTGAAATTGCTATATTCATAATGAATTCTCTATTTAACTTCGACATAAACCCAGAATTTGGATAACCTAGAATATTAGAAACTTTTAAAAAAAGATTCCATGCTGTTGCTTAAAAATTTAGAAGGTTCCTTCTGTAAGTACACTGTGCCACCACAGTGCAGAGAACATGAATGACAATCCACCGCTTTCCAGACTGCATAACAATTGTTTTTATCTTCTGATAAAAAAACCTCAGAGGCTGCAAGGAGAGATTCAAAACTATAATATATGACATCTAGTCAAATGTTTAAAGTATTTAAAATGCAGTCAAGTCTAAGCAAGCAAAACTATCAAAACATCTCTGGCACCACCTACAGAAGTAATTCAGTATTAGCTTTAAAGATTTTCTGTTGAAAGAAAAAGAAAATAAATAAAGACAGAAAGTGAAAAGGAGTACTCCCCTCCCCCAGTAAATAAATAAATAAACAAAGAATTTCAGGAACTAGAATTATATGGATCCTCAGCTCCCTGCTGATGAAGTGCTGCTTATTAGTATCTGCTATGCTTTCCATGCAGCATATTCAAACTCCAAAGTATGCTTACATGCTTGTGAATGTTCTCCAGGAAATGATTAAGTGACAAGATACAATCTGTAATGTGGGGAAATCAGTTTTTACTTTGAAGAATTTACTTTCTAGTACTGGAAGACTACATATATAGATTAACCACATTTTCACAGCTGGATTTTTGAATAGAGCCTCATTAAACTGGTATAAATATACACCATATTGTTGTGTATGTTTTGGATTTTTCATCAGCATGAAGATAACTTTGGTACAGAAGAATGCTGTTTCATTATATCCTCTCCAGCTGTGCTCTTCTTCCAAAGTCCTAGCACTTGCCAAATATAAAACCTAGCACTTGCTCACAGCAGTAAGTTGGTAAAGTTTGATTGAATGAAAGATAGTATGAGAACAGAGTAGGTAAGGGAAAAGATAAATTAATTTTATAATGAAGAGAAAATTTTGGTCACAAATATTTTTTTTTCTCTTTGCTATTCACTGAGGGTGCTGTGCTTATTACCATAAACAAAATAGACACTACTGGGTCCCCACAGCAATGAAAGGGAAAAAAAAAGCTTTGATGAAAATGACAGACTACAGCAGAAAATCTCATATAACATCATTGTGGTTGTGTACAAAGACACAGAAAGAGCAGGTTATACAGCTGATATTGTGCTCGGAGCCCTATGAGGATAGTGTTTCACACTAACAGTGATCTGAGAAGCTCAGTAAGAACTTGTGCTAGAAGTATGGGTATAAATCTTACTGAAAAAAATTTCAAATAATGAGCTCAGCAATGTTAAAGGCAAAATATTTCTTTAATTTTATCTGGGTCAGATTTCCTTTGTGGATTCCTTAGAGGTAAAGCAGGCATTTTTATGTCTTCTAAACATGGGGCCGTGGCACAGCCCTGAAAGAGGAAGTCAGTGGGGACCCTTAGGGGTTTGCAGTCTGGAAGGACCCAGCTGCTGGGCTGGATGTCCTGGAGGCAGCCAGGGCACTGCTGCCAGACCAACTCCTGCCTGGCAGGTCTGGTTTACCCTTTGCACTGCTTGTGCTTAGCTGTACCAAGTGTGCAGCATCTCTGTCTCAGGTTGTGCACCTCACTGGGCACTTAGAGAAAAGAAGCAAGGTTTGAATGTACTTGTGGAGTACCTTAGCCAAAATTTCTGGTTTTCAAGATTTTTTATATTTTGCCAGCTAGCACTTTTATTGCTGAAGTTACTGTGTAGTCTCCAGGCAGGTATAAGATTCAGCAGACTTGCTGCATATATTCATATTTACATCCTTTACAATTTTTATGGGTATATAAAATGTCTATAAGCATTCTTTACTGATACTCTTTATTCAAAGTAGCTTCCTGATGAAATAATTTCAGTTGACTTCACTGATGTAACTCAGAGGGAAATTAGACTTGAGGCTGATTTTACATCATTGCATTTCCTCACAGATTTTTCTTTTTTACCAAAAACAAATTATATATAACCATTACATTTTGAATTGAATGAGTAATTATTAAACTGGAGATGGTTATGATCCCATTAAAATAAGCCTATTCTTGTAATAAAAGCAATGATTCACCATTCACAAGTGAGTTTAGACCACTGACGTTAAATGCTAATCCTTCCGCCAAACCGGAGCTAGAATGATTTTCTTCGTGAGCTGCAATATCAAATTCCAGTAAACAAGCCATTTAAGCAGCGTAAGAGTCTCACAAACATCAACAACTAGTAAGACCAAGCCCTATATTGCCACAGAGGGCATTGGAGAGTATATAATCCCATCCAGAGTGTGGGGAAGTAAAGGACAGCTTTAGCTGATGGACTGCAGAGTGCTATCCAGAAAGCATCCAGTTTCATGTCACGGAAAAATGGGTGGAATATGAAGGGCATGACAGCCTCATTTGTCATTGGGTCCTCACAGGTGCAGCATGCTATATTTTTACCAAAAGCAACATGCTTTTTTTGGTGGCTGAACAGTTGAGTACCAGTGACATTATCTCCTATTGCCCAAAAAAACCCAAAAGAAAAAGAAAAAAACAAAAACAAACAAACAAACAAAAAAACACCAAACAAACAAACAACAACAAAACAAACAAACAACAAAAAAAAACCAAAAAACCCCAAACAAATCTGTTCAATGACTGTAAAAACAAAAACTATCTCTCATCTATTTTCAGTTCATTTCCTTTGTACATTTCATAGCATTTTTGATAATGACATTTTCACTTTCTTCTCTAAAGTAGTATGTTTTCTCTTTTCTTGAGGGACAAAAGTTCATGTCAATCAGGCTCTAGTTATCTACTCTATTTTATTATGTGCATAGCAACTATAGTTACTTATTCTGGATTCATCTAGTGTATGTAAGGTTTAAAACAAAAATTTCCTGGTGAAACTACAATTTCTTTCATAACAAGAAGTTTTTTTAGAGAATAAGTCAGTTTTGCATACTGTAGTTGGGTTTCATTTAATTAATTGGACATGTCAATTAATATGGGCCACATAGCAGGCAACAATTATTATTATTGCAACACTTTAATAATGCTTTCCCTTGATTGAGAAGATGATTTTAAACTGGTCACTTACCAGTTAAGAGGTTGGCCAGTTACAACTGAGCTTCCTGACATCCATGGACTAGGTGTTTTGTGGGATGCTATGGAAAATGATTTTCACATGTTTTGCTCGAAATTCATGGATTTACTGTAAATGTCACTAGTGAGAGGGAAGTGTTCTTATACTCTTGACTGAGTAGTTTTTGGCAGACTTCTTAGCAACCCTGCATACTCTCAGTGACAAAGTGTTGATTTTTAGTCTTCCAATGAGATGGGGTCAGGATGGAGAGAACTGTTTTCTTTTTCCCTTTTCTATTGTTTGGAAGTAAGTGTTTCCAACACTGCTCTTGACATATTGGCAATGAATATTATGCTTTTGTTTTAGGAAGCAGATGCACTTCAGAAACATTTTTACTGATTTTAAAGTGAGGTTACATTATGTTTTCTTCTTTCTATTTTTTTTTTTCCCTTTGGAGTACTTTTAGTATAGTATGGTCCTCTAACAGAACATTAAAATTATATCACAAATTCAATCAATGGACTTGAAGAGTAAACAATGAGAAATTTGTATGATGCCACAATCTGAGACTGTGGTGACTCATGCCCCAACAAAGAAGATGAATGATTTTAGTGATAATATCCAAGTGGAGTATTCCACTAAACTCATGGCACTGACTCATTGCTTGATTAGATATGGCACACAACAGCTCCAGTGAGCAGAGAGGGAGTCTTCAAGGATAGGTTACAAGGATTTTCTTATCACAGGCCTCCAGAAAACTCTAGAAGGTATCTGATCCATTGTTATAGTTCCCACTGTCACCCGTACCTCATTTTCACTGCACTGATAACTCATAGATCTTCCAAAATACATTTATAATAGGTAGATGTGTCAATACCACTCAGGCATACAAGCTTAAGCTAGTTCTTAGCTAGTTGTGGTCATCATTAGAAAGAATTATGGGTTTCAGAAATTACTTGTGGATTACACACTTCTCTGAAACTTAAATCCACACATATGCATGTATGTAATCCAATATAAATATGTGACAATGTAGTTCTGATTTCAAAAAAACTGGAAGTATGACAAATCTGAATCTTGAAGCGGAAAATTAATAACTTTTTAAACTGGTAGCTTTAAAGGGATATTTTCATCCTTTATCCTGAAGTTTAAAAATTTTACTGCTGTGTGTAGAGTAGATAGTACATGTTACCTTACACAGTCTCACATAGCATATTGCTAATAAAAATAGAATAATCAGAGCACTTGCAGCCTCTTAGAAGTGAAATGGCATCTCAACCTAAATTAGCAGAAAACAGCTGGAAAGAGATTGTATTTAAGAAATAAAAGTACTGAAATGTCTTTTATATTGGCAAAGATTTTATAGGGCCTAATAAATCATCTGGTTAAAAATGCCACAATAATACCACTTTCTAAGAAGGTAAGATTTTAGACAATATTTTTTTTTTGTTAAGCCTAACCTAAAATTTATTGTAATTAAAGCCTTTTCTAACTCCAAGGGGGAAAACAGCTCACTCACGTGCTCTCTTCAGCAGTCTTTCATAGACCTGAAGTGTTCCATGTCGTGGCTCAGACTTATCTTTTTTCCACTCAGCAAATTCTCCATATCCTTCATGAAGAGCAGAGCTTCAAACTTGCCAAGTAAATTTTGAAGAGGAGGGAAGATTATATGTGATGTAGGCTGTGACTCTCTCCATGTGCTACAGGCTGTCCACCTGTAGCTCTGGAGCACAATACCACTGTGTTAACTTCCAATGTACTGCCCATTATAATCATAAAATATTTCATTTCCAAAACTGACAGCTTGTCAGTTCTCCATTTTGTACTACTGAAGTAGATTGTCTGAGATAATCTTTCATTTACTTTGTTATATATCATAGTGTTTTAAAACTATTTTTTTCAGTTTGTCAAGATGATTTTGAATTCTATTAGTCTTTGAATACATTTGCAGTCCTTCTCTTATTGAACAATATTGTCAGCAATTTTCTAGTCTCTTGTTTGCAATTGCTCCAATTCTTTGATTTGTTAATACTGTTTCTTACAACTGTAAAATGAATATGACAAAATGATCCTGCCCTAAGGAGCTCATTAAATCTTAACTACAAAATTGAATTTTTTCCAAAAAAATCACTCTCAAAATATTTACTTATTATTAATCAACACAAAATATACTCCTGGACACAGAAGACAACATAATTTTCTTTTGAGTGATATATAAGTAGCATCAAAATGGCCTAAATGATTGCATGAATAACTGATTTTAAATTCTGGAAGTGTATTTTTAATAGTAAAAAAAATAAACCTTTTTTTGCAGTCAAATAAAATGCTTGCTAGACTGATCCAGAACATTAATTTTGGAATTTGGTTTTTTTATTATTATTGGGTTTTCCTTTTATTAAAAAATAAACAGTGAGAAAATGTATAATTGAAATAGTTGTTTTAATTAATAATTTTTTCCTTTTTTTTTAAATTTTCATTACTGTCTGAAACCAGTGAGAGTTACTATATTACTTTTAAAAAGAAACCTTACAATGAGAGGGTCAAACACTGAAATAAGATCACTAAGAAGGTTGTGAAATCTTCAACCCTAGAGACTTTCAAAACTCAACTAGACAAAGTCCATCACAGATGAATCTAATTTCCATCTAACCCTGCTTTGAGTAGCAGGTTGAACTCTATCACACAGAGTTCCCTTCCAGTCTATATTTTCCTGTAATTCTATGTACATTTAAGGAAGGACACGCATATTAGGATGGCAAAAAGCAGTAATTTGCCTACTTGATAAATGTCAGTATCCGTTGTTCCAAAATTCATAAGCTAGTATTTTTGTGCCTGGTGTGCTTGTTAAGCACACAAGTAGATATGTTTATTAGCTGAAGGCAGGACGGGCACAGCTCTTGAACATCTCATGTAATTGGAGGGACAGGGGCTGCTGGGACAGGGGCTGGTGTCCCCTGGGCTGGGCATGTGGGCAGGGAGGGGGAAGCCATGGGGTGACTGTCAGGGCTGGCTGTGCCCTTCCCCCAGAGCCAGCACACCTGGGTCTCATGTAGCATAAAATGACACCCATCAGAACAGATCACAAAGCTTCAGCATCATGATGTGAGGGCATCACACAGCTGGGCTGTGAGAGCCCTGCTGCCGCTTGCCTGTGGCCAGTGAAACCCACCCCAGGGAGCACACACCAGCTGATGGAGGGGATGCAGCCCAGCAGGATGGAGCCAGCAGCTCCAGCAATGCCAGCTCTGAGCCATGGGCACTTACCTCAGCCTCTGCTGCTGGGTCTGGGACCGAGGTTCTTTCTCCTCCTGGCCCTGTTCGTGCACACAGCAAGGAGGAACTTTCTGTTAAGCCTTGCACTGGAGACAGCACGTGCAAATAACTTATACACACAGTTTGGTTCCTAGAAGGGAAGGTAGAGTGACATGCAGCTGACATGTGTTACCTGGGGTCAGGGGCTGCAGGTGCCACTTGTTGGGCTGTCAGAGGTGTTCTGATTGCAGCCATGCTCTCACGCTCGCAATGAAATCTGACAGTCTTGTCATAGCACTGTGTCCTGGCATGCTGTTCAGTTTTATTGGCTTCAGGAACTGCCATCCTCAGCTCACACACTTTGGGAGATGTAGCCACTAAGGCTTTATTCTTCACTAAGGATTCATTCTTCAACTGCTCATCCTACAAAGTCTCTGTGTACCAGGGTGTGAAAATCTACACCAATGAAGAGCACAATTCTGTTGAACTCTCCTTTTGTTATTATTTTCCAAAGCTCCTTCCCTTTTTCAATTACTTCCCTGTTTGTTCACCTGGCTGATTCCAGCAGGGGATTGGCACCATGTTCTTGGAACTACATACTGAATTGCACATGGATTGTCTCACCCAAATCAGTGTCCCTGGAGTTTGCTAGAAGCAGTTGAAAATGTTCTGATAAAGCTTTCCTAACAGAAAATGGTTTAAAAGTTTTATCTTCCACCTTCCTTCTGCAACCAGCCGTCCTGAGAGATGAGCAACAACCTATGGGAAAAACCTTAGAAAATTCACTTTTAACAAATACTCTGTGAAGGAGCGTGTGTGGAACAACCTGCTTCTAACGTCCAAAATCTCTTTGAAATGTACTTCACAGTGTATTTGAGCTTGAATTCACTGAGTTGAACAGCTATACTTTTGCTCAGGGACAGTGCCATGGTTAACTAATGATCAGCCAGATCTTCTGAAGCAAAAAAATGCTACAGCTAAAATTTGTGAAGAAAAAATGAGATCAACACATGAATTATAAGCTGTAGCTTACAGCTATATATACACTCAGTAATTCCAGTCCACCAGCTTTTCACTTTTTTTTTTGGAAAGGAAGTGTGTCAGCGTCTCCTGACAGGGGCTGTCTCTCAGCATGCACTCTGGCCTGTCTGCTTTTCCAGGCTTGTTAACCAGAAGTGACTAAGGTGTGTTATCCCCTGGACCTCAGTCGAGGTGACACTTCCACAGATTTAGCACCTGCAAGAATTATTTGATTACCCTCTAGTGACTCCAGTTTCTAGAGGAAATGGTTTTGTTAGGCACAGATTGCAACAGTATTAATGGTTCATTCACTTACTGTGCTGGTCATGTCTGAAAACACTTTTTTGTATAATGCTCATTCCTCAAAAACACCACCTCTCAAGATAGCCCAAGGTGCAAGCAGAATGTGTTTGTAACTTGCATGAATTCTTACATGTTCTAATTCTTCACATGGAGAAAGAGATTGCCTGTATTAGGTCCTGTTTGCCCTGTGGCATTGCTGATAATGCTGTGAATTAAATTAGCTCAAATTAGCCTAGTTTGCCTGTACAGTTCACATTCTTCCCACTTGGCATGTTGCTTTCACTTAGACAATCTGGGTAATTATAAACCTTCAGCTGATTCCTACTATATTGTGAGAATTGTTAAAATCTCATTGCACATTTTGGAGCTCTAGTAAATGCAGTAAGCAGAAGTCCGGATGTTCAAATCAGCAAGATATGACATGGCAATTCACCCTTAAAAAATAAAATAGAACTGATCAAGAAGAGACATGGATAAATTAAGTAAAAAGGAGAACCAACAGAGGCAGAGCAACAAGATTATTTTCCTCCACTATTTTCAGTGAGGTTTGCAGCAAATTTTTGCTTCTGTACAGGATCATTATGAATTTCAGATTCTAGCATCTTTGTATTCCTTCCAGTAAGACTGCTCTGTACAAGAAATAAGTGTGCTCAGTGCAATACTAGTGGAGTATAAGATGTCAAGAGTTTAAGAATTCTAGAAGAGCAGAAAAAGCTTCAGCGTGAAATAGTGTGAAAATTAGAGCTTTTTATTCCATACTATCAGGAGTTAACAGGTGAGATTATACAGATAAGAAACATTACAAAAGAAATTAGCCTCTGTAAATGAAAACGAGGACATGTTATAATTAGAAAGAGGCATTACCAATAAATTGCAAAAAGTGAGACTTCATTAGAAGAAAATAGAAGTGAGGGAAATACTCGCTTTCTTTTCCAACTTTCACATTTTAAAAATGTACCTAATGTACAACAACAACAAAAGGAGAGAGTAGAAATACAAAAATCGTGGTTGTTTTTTTCTGCATCAAAGTTGTTCTCAGTTGTGCTAGCTCAAGTGTGTTTTTTAGTTGTTAGGTGCTAATTTTAAAATTTCCTAAAAAAAATTTGGAGACCTTTCAGTGAAAAGGTTGCATGACAAGGAAACAATATTTTGTAAAGGCTTTCATGGTATTAGATGGAAAATGGTGTTTAGACTGTCTAACAATGGTAACCTTGAAGTAAGTGTCTTGTACAAAGAGCCTGGTTTTATTTTACAGTTAAAGCTGATCTTGGCAGAAAGGCAAAATTGTAAATGCTGAAAATAAATGAGGTATTTATGACACTGTTGTAATGAAGATTTCTCCATGAAATGAAATTTATTATGGCAAAATGGTTCTCCAATAACTGTGCAAATAAAATTAAATTCAATGAAAAACCATTAAACATTGTTAAAGAATAAACAGTTAGAAGTCAAGATCTAAAGTGAATATTTTAATTGCTTATTAAACTTTAACATTTACATACTAAATATAAAAATGTGAAATGTAAGAGAGATATGTTTAGTTCAACATGGATGTTTAAATTTACAGTTGTAAATAACCTACCACCAATGACTAACCAGAAAAATAATTCAGATGGAGCTTTTTTGCAGCCACAACTAACATCTTTGTAATGTATTTTTCAGTGACTTAGCATTCATTTAACTGCATAGTGTAGTGTGTTTTCTGGTTCCAAGACAGATTTTTAATGTTCATTCACACCTTCAGGAAGAGTAAGTGACCCTTAGCTTCCCATGCTAATGATCACCTGCAGGTGGTGAGCAACAGCCCTCTGCTGACTGGGAAAAGCATCTTCTCACCTCTCTCTCCCCCTCAGAGACAGCCTTAAACTCTGTATGTGTTGTCTTTCTGTATAAAATATAGCAACCTTAACTAGTCTTTCTGAAATGTTTTTAAGGTCAGTGGAAGCAAAGTCATATACAAGAGCAAAGCTTTAGGACATAATAAAATTTGTGGCAAACAAAGCATAATCAATTGTACAGAAATATTATTCAGGCAGCCCACCAGTCATTTTCACATCTCCCTTATGCAAGGATGAACAGCATATTGGCTGTGGTGAGATACAGCAACCCTTTTCTACTTGCAGTCTTCCACACTTGTTGCCTACCAGGAATTCACACACTGTGGATGTTAAGATTATTCTTCCCAGCTAGCAGGAAGAGCAAGAGCAAAGTCTAATAGGACCTGAAGACAACTCCTTCTATGCTGCACCCACTTAGAGGACACTGAGAAAGTGCCTTTCTCACCCTGCCTTCGATGGTGCTGTATTTAATAGTCTGGCTGTGACCTTCTTTGTCATCACATTTCAAACATTTGCATTTCTAACATGACAATGTGAAACTTTAGTTACCTACTTGTCTATAATTTTGTTATCTGATTCCTTTCAATTTTCAAAAAAAACCCTGAAACTGTTTATCGGCAGAGGTTGTTGTTAAGATGAGGTTACCTGAATTTTATAGTCAGAATTTTGGGGATGGAATGAGACTGGGACACACACACACACACATACACACACACACAGAGGAAATGCATATATAGTTAGAGAACAAATGGGGGAAATCTTATGCTTTACTGAGGTTGGTGCTCCCTTCAATGCTTAAGCAATGCCCCTCCTGAGGAACACAGGTAAAGTCTCTCTCGGGTTCTGCCCTCAAACTGTTAGACAATTTTAGGCATAACTTTGACCTAAAAGTTGTGAGCTGAACTGCTCTACTTTTTATAGTTAAAGGAAATGAGAACTTTTAAGGTAATATTAATAGAAACTCTTGCATTGGAAAAAAAAATAAAAAGAAAAGGTTCTCATTTTAATTTTACAATTTTTGATGTGTACTATACAGTTTTGCTTTCAGGTTTTTGGAAACAACATCAAAGTTTGTGCAATTCTAAGTCAAAATATTGCACAAAATCCCAATCCAACTTTCTTTTTTTTTTTCCCCTGAAAAATGATCTGGCTAATTTCAGACATAATTTTGGTTGGGAAAAGTAGCTCAGAATTTGTAACAACTGTAATATACCTATTCAGACCAAAATTATGAACCTTAAAAATTTTTCACAATACCTTTGCTGCCAATGTCTTTGCCAGAGCTTCAGGCAAAATTTCACAGTGGGACTGACACAAGGGAAATAATAACACAGCAATACATACAACACTGATGGATATTCAGAAACACCTCTGGATTGAGACTTCATATATATAAAGATTTTGCTATTCTCATAGCAAAAAATTCAAGTATTAAGATATTGAAACCAACCAACAGTGGAGCATTTAATAGCACAGAGTAAATAATGTGTTGGAAAATTATTATATTCTGTATATTTTAAGGCTCCAGCTTTCTCATGTGTTAAAGTAATCAATCCCACATGCACTATAAATGTCAATTACTATATATGAAGTTTAATGTAAATTTTCCCTCTTGCAACAAGAAAACAATATTATGTAAACCTGGAGAAAAGCCACCATATACTACTAAAATTTTTTCAACAGTTAAACGGGAAAAACCTATCAACAAATGCAAGAATAATGATCACTTAAGCTGTTACAAAAAGATCAGCAATAGTCCTTCCTTGCCATATGCATGTAGTTATTTTTACTGCGGGTATTAACATTCATTACCTTACAATTTCCCATATACATGAATAATTATAATCAGGAAAGAAAGAAGATTATTTTTAAAAATTATTCAAATACCAAAGCATTTTGCAGCACAGTATTTTTTCATTAAAATTGTACAGCAATCTTTCAAAAAAAATAACATAGCTTTAATTATAAATTGTTGCTACCGTATCTTTTGACATCCTCTATCAAAGACTTCTTGGTTTTAGCCCAAATATTATATAAACTAATACTACTAATTTTTAAGCATCTTTATTAGTGATTTATCTTTCCATTTCTTTAGTAATCCAAATAAAAAACTGCCCATCTATTTCCAGTATGATACTTAAAGAATGAGTAAAGATTTAGTCAAGTGTTCCTCAAAGAATTTCCAAAATATATATCCTTTATTAACATTTACAGGCAAGACAAAATACAATAGAGATCCTCATTCCAGAGTATTTTGATGTCGAGACTGTTCATCAAGGTTGGAGAGATCCAAGAGGCATAACTGCAGGTGCACCTTGTCCCAGCAGGTTGGACTTTGAACCAGGCTTTTCCCTGTCTAACAGCTGAGCTCTGTCTCTTGGATCCTTGACAGGAGAATGAAGGAACAGGCTGCCCAAGAAGATCCAAGAGGCTGCTGGTAAGTGCACTGCACTGTGGTGAGTCTCAAGCTCACGTCTTATCCAGGCCAGGACTGTGAGTGAGTCTAGTTAAATCACTTTCTAAATGAGGGTCCTGTTCCTTAAGCTGTGATTTAGCAGGAGGTCCCCTCCATCTCTTTCTCTCTGATTGTCATGATCAGCAGTTTCAGCTTAGACTTGAGAAACATTTACCAACAAAAGAGCTTATTCCCAAAAACAAATCCAGCTCAACCCAAACAACCCCCCCCAAATATCAGTTCCAAAATTATCAATATATACTTCCTCAAAAAAAAAAAAATAATCCCATTTACCCCCACTTAGGAGCACAAGAAAGTTGACACATTATTCATTCCCATAGAATTTGTCAAGCTTAAAGGTACCAAATCGATGGGCATCCAACTATCATTTTAAAGAAAGACCAGATAGTCAGTTATTTGAAACATGGTATCAAAATCACATAATTTATGTACTTTGCTTTCAGAGTTGACCTGGAGTCATTAAAAGCTTAGAAAATGCTGAAGAATTTCAACTAAATTAGCATTATTGCTACTAAAATTTTTAATGATTAAAAAACCCCAACTGATTAAGTTTGGACTTAACCCCATGCCTTTCAGGACGTTGACTTAGACTATAAATAGCCATTGGGTTCAGTTCATCTTCCAAAGAAAATGTGGACTATAGCTTTTCTGCATCTCACAGAGGTGAGTGAATATACTTGAAAATTAGCCTCAAGAAGAACACACCATTGAATTTGCCCTGAACTGTTCATTGAAATTACAGAATTTGTATGGGGAAGGAAAGTACAACAAAGGCTATTTAACAGCTGTGTCCTTATCAGGATGATGTCCCACAGCAAAACTCACCAGGTGATGTGTGGTTGGATCACAGGACGTGATTTTTTCGTTCTAGTAAGCTTCACGAAGTAACTGCTATTTACCATAGAAACAAAGCACTGGAATGGATTTGGTCTGGACCAACAGAGCCTTTATTTTATTAATTATTCCTTCCTATTAGCTCTGAGTGCAAGAATAACATAATCTATCTTTATAAATCAACTACTTTTTATTTTTCCAAAAAAATAAACATAACCTACACAGTGATAAGACAAGCACGGTTCTAATGTTGAATAATGATAGTATTGTATAGACAAGGTGCTGTCCACAATGAATAACAGGTTTCTAATTTATTTATAAATGAAGTAGATAACCCTGAACTCTAATAAAGGAAAGAGATAACAATTTCTACCTGAAAAGTAGGGTGGCAAGGCATAAAATCCTGAGATGAACTCAGAATCAAAAGGGGAAAGCAGTATGTGAGCTTACTTGATTTCTTTCTTTGCTTCCATGAGAATGTCCTCCCCTGCATCTTCAGTTTCCTTGGAGGCTGCAGGAAGAACCAGAACTGTCAGCCCTGGAAGAAGGTGGAGTTCCCTGCTCTGGGAATATCTACAGAAAGCCCAAGTCACAACCACTGTCCTAAAGTACAAACAAGGTTAAACAGAGGGTGAGGTCTTGGTTCTGCTCCCAGAAAGGGAGCCACTCAGTACGCCCCTTAAGAACTGCATAGGAATCTCTATAAAAAAAGACAAGTTCTTTATCATCCAAATTCCTCACAATCACACTTCCTACTGCTATTGAACCTCCTGAGAATTTTTGTTTCTCCTGCACGCTGCCCAGGGTAAATTTTAATGATACATTGGGTTTCTCCACACAGAATTACTCTCTGAGAAGCAGTGAGGAGGTTTTCCTGTGGCGATAACAGTGAGAGTGCCAGAAAAAGGATAACTGATTTTTAGTTGAAATCAAAATCTCTGGCAGAAGATCATGGCAACTGGGGATGCACCTGATCTCTACTGCTCCCCAGTGCTAAAATCTTCCTCCTTTCAGACGGCCTGAGCCCATCAGACCTGTTGAAAAGTTTTCTGATGTAACCCAGACATTTTGAAAAGTTTCCTTGTAAGAAAGTCAAGGTGGCCCTCAGAAAGGGTTAATGGAGAAAAAGATATTAACCCTCTGTGAGTTAATGACTGATTTGTTATTGGAGATCCTGAGAATTTCTGTTGTTTTTTCTGTGCACTGCCCAGAGTGTATCAAATGATCCTCCCCTAAAAGATCAGAGGTTCCAACCTTCTGACCATTTTTGTGGCCCTCCTTTGTAGCCAAGAGGTCTAATTTTGTTAGCAATTATCTTTTTTTTTTTCCTATTTGGAATATTAGCCACATAGATTAGATTTGTTTCTTGTCTTCCTCATACCTTACTACTTGTATTTCCTACCGACCACTAAAAGCATACTATCACATTGCAGAGAGGCTACAACTGCTTGCTCTCACACACTTTTTGGGAACCTTTTATCTTTTGTTCCTAAACTACAGTTTAGGAAATCATAACTTAAGTTCATACATTGCATAATGTGCAATGTTTAGGAGACCTGAAATGTCATGAAATCTTGCTGTAGTGTAGCACTTCTCAGTATTTTCAAGCTGTAAATCTCATTTGAGAGGAAAATACTACGTTTTCAGAAAAGTAAGAGGAAAAAAAGGAGTATTCCCACTGGCTCCCCTCTAGTGTCTACTGTCTTCTATTTCTCCCCAGTGTCCATCCTGTTCCTTGTAGGAGCCTCTCTGCTAATGCTTTGCCAAGTTATTTCTGTATATGCTTTTTTTTTTCATATTAGTATTATAATTTTGTTCTAATAACTACTAATAACTTACTAATAACTAATAACTTACTGCTAGTTCTGTGCAGAGACTTTCTAGGGTTAACTGACGTGCTGCTTGAGGAAGGCAATTGCTGGCATCACTTTAATGTAGGGGCAATCAATACAAACTTGCAGAGTGAAATACATCAGATCCATTACCTCCCTGTCTAACCAAGAAAGAACTAAAAAAACTTAACTTGAAAGATCACACTGAGACAGATCCTAAAAAAAGGAAGTTGCAGAGTGTTTTCAAAAATACTGGTTTATACTGTCAGGCTAAGGCCTGTCTATGCTCTTCAATTATCCAAATTGCTTATATGCTGGCTCTCAAACTGCCCAGCAGAGGAACAAGCCAGGGCACACAAAGAGGTCAGCTTAATTTCAAACCCTTCTGGTTAAGAAATTTGAACCACAGGGTATATAGAACTGAAAGAGGCCTAATGGGCTAAACCATGCCATAAATACCTGCTTTAAAGTAGTAAGAATAAAGTCTATCCCCTCTGATTAAATAGGTCTGTGAGGAAGCATTTTGCAGTAGCATGGCTGCAGCCATTTGTTAGGGCATTATCATAACACAGCATCTTCTCCTTTACATCCTTCTTTATAGCTCTGACTTTCAGAGATGTTAGTGATTACCTCACATCTTTATTACATAAAAAGAGCTGTTTGCCAGTTCAGTGTTCAGGAAAAAAAAGTTTTTGTCAGTTACTCATCAATTTGCTCATCTGTTTGTCCTGTGCAATATGATGATTTCAAGTCTGCTGACACTGTTACCCAAGGGAGTATGATTCATGCAATAATTTTCCTTCCTTCCTGCCTATTTCTTTCAAATTTGCTGGAACTTTAATACATCCCATACATATTTTTTGCCTTAAACTATTCTATCTCTACTAGCATAACAGTTACTAGTTTAACTTTTAAAACTTTTATTTTTTTAAATTTTAAATAGGAGTTTTATGAGTATTAGACAAATACTTTCAATTAAGATGGCATACAATTTTGGTTTCATACCCTTAACATCCCATCCTTGCTCAGATACCTTTTTTCTTTTTCTCATCTCTTGGGAAATAAACACCTTCAAGAATAAAAATTAATATTCATAAAAATACTTTATTTGTTTATAGATTCCATTATCACCAAGACCATGACAATATTAGCAAGGCAGGAAGTTTCTCCTTTTTCTAGAGGGAGATCATTTAGCATTCTCCAGGATACAGGCTCAACCAGAGGCTTTCTGAAGTAGTCTCCTGATACTGAATCCTGTAAATTAGAACATGGCTTGTTTAAAGAAACCCATTAGGGCCTTCTGGGTGGAGAAAGACAGGACTTCCCATTCCTATGGTGAGGGAAAGGCAATCAAGGAGGAGACTGTGTTGGCAGAGGTTTCACTTTGGTGAGCCCAAATCAGGTGAATTTGAGAATGCACAGCAGCATATTGATCCTGGCAAGAACAAGGGTGCCAGATTTGTGTGCAAAAATGGTATGGCTAATGTATTTATGCTCTAGATGAACTGAGATGAGGGAAGCATTTTGATTTGTAAAGCACAGCCAATCCAAAGACAAAAGGAACAAGAAGTAGTATCTTGTGATCAGTCTCCCTCTTCAGCACAGTGCTAGAGTCAGTGCATGAGGTTTAGTGGCTTTCAGCTCTGAGCACTGACCTATTTATTAAGTTTTTGCTTGTTATTTCTGAAAAAGTTTTCATAGTCATGATTTGATAGTTTAGAAGAATTTCCCGTTTACATGCACAACACAATTTGTATCCCTCTCACAAGAGCTCTTGTAGAGGATTTTTATGCAAGGAATATGCTAGATTTTCCCTGAGAAATCTTGAAGGTTTTAAGAAACACTTTTTTTTTTATTTCACTGTCCATTTCTATTTTCCTTCACATAGCTTTTTTCTCCTTTCCTTGTCCCAGATGGCTGCTCTCCTATATCCACCATTACCACAAAAACGTTTACCTTATCATGTGTTTTTTTCTTCCATGTATTTTTTCCTCTGCTATTGGTTTGGTTTTCCTTAACAACTCATTGCAAGTATTAGACTTTTTTTAAAAAATACTTTAAACAAACAAAAGCATATTTAACTTCAATGCCTCATTTCCCCCAGATCTGTTTCTATATATGCCAGATTTGTTTCTGTACAGGAGTTCCATTTCAAATCTCTTCCCATTTGCTGAGCACGTCATCCAACAGGAGCAGTCTGTGAAGTTGCAATTGTCCTTCAAGGTCTCTTATGTCTCAGCTACTGTGGAAGCCTCCACTTTGGCCTTTAAATGAGCTTCTTCTAGACAGCTGAAACATGGATGAAAGTTCACTGTTACCACATTTATGCTCTTTCTTCTCTTTCACATCAAATACTTCTTATTTGTGGTGCCAGCCCTTTGCTAGAGCTGTCATTAGTCTTAGCCAGTTTTGTGCCTCTAGAAAGGAGCTGTGTCACACCTGAATCCCCTGGAAGGAAAAAGAAGAAATACTGTTTTGCTTCTTCACCCATAAGAGATTTGTTGTTTGGAGGCAAAACTCTGCCTCAACCTATTAAAGAGGAAATTATTGCAGTGCTGTAATTTACACGCAGATATTCTGAATGGACAGTGAAGCATTCAGAAAATAATGAGAAATTGTAAAGTCATTCTTTAGCTGTTTGCCTTAAGACAAGTCCACATGCTTTTGAAATTTGAGAACTGAGAATCTTCTCATGTTTTTGATACTAATTCCAGTAAAACTACACCTAACAGCATTGTAGGCGTTCTCCTTCATCTCACAATCCTAAATCTACATCATCAGACCTTTTAACCAGGTTGTAAGGTCCTGTACACAGTTAAACCCATGTAAACAGAATTAATGTAAGGCCTAAATTAAATTACAGTAGATGTCAGAATATGTTAAGATGAAAAAATTAGTCTGTTTTCCAGTCCCACATAGCAATGGAGCCCTCTAAGGGTTACAAAGCAAACTGATCACTTTCTAGCCAAGATATAATATGTCCAGTCATGTATTTAATTGAAGCAATTATGTATATTCTCCACTTGATCTTTTATTTTTGAAGATTTAATACAGCTAGAGTACATCACATTACTGGGTTAAATTTAAATAAGATGACCACTCTAAAAAGGTATCTTCTACAGTAATGATCAAAGTTAATGGTACTGAATGACAATGATAGTTACAAATTTGAATTGAATTAATATGTCTCTACCTAACGAGCATACATACAAAAAAATAAGAAGGCTCCTGTGTTGTTTAATTAAGTATGATATTCTGATATTTTAACCTATCCTTTGCTAGGTAAAATAAGTATTAGTAATAATAGTAATAGAATAATTAATACAATTAGCATACCATCAGCTTTTTCATTCAACATTTTGTGTGAAGATTCCACTTTTAAAAGAAGGTTGATTTTATTTGAGAGGACAAGGTCTCCATTTTTCAATTGAAATGATTTTTGGTGACATTTCCGATCTATAGCAGGCTGGAATTTATCAAAATTGATATATATTAACATACATGAGAATTAAAGAAGCAATCAGTCAAAAAATGTGATAACGATATCCTTTTTCTTTTCCTGTAATTTTATCTTACTTGATACTTATATTTATTAATCATGATAGAACCATGACAAGTTGTCTTCAAGTGCGTTAATTTTACTTAATTTCATGTTATAAATACATCGATATGATTTGAAATTTGTACCACAAAAAACAATCTGAAATACTCCAATGTATTTTCACTCCATTTAAGACTGTGTGTCTTTTTGGATGATTTCTATTAACATCGAAGTCTTGAAGTCCTAAATTGGAAACAGGCTGAGAGACTTGTGGTTGTTCAGCCTGGAGAAGAGAAGGTTCTGGTGACACCTTGAAGCACCTTCCCATACCTACAAGGGACCTCCAAGGGACCTGGAGAGAGACTTTTGACAAGGGCTTGTAGTGACAGGACAAGGCAGAATGACTTCAAACTGAAAGACAGTAGGTTTACATTAGACTCAGCGAGAAATTCTCCACTTTGAGGATGGTAACGTGATGGTTCATAACATGATGGTAACAGGATGGTAACAGGATGGTAACAGGATGGTAACTGGAACAGGTTTTCCAGAGAAGCTGTGGATGTCCCATCCCTGGAAGTTTCCAAGGCCAGGCTGGATGCTGCTCTAGTAACCCAGTCTAGTGAGTGACATTCCTGCCCATGGCAGTGGGGCTGGAATTTGGTTCAAAGACTCTTCCAATCCAAACAGTCTATCATTCTACAAAATTCCAATGGACTTGATGATCCTTGTGGGTCTCTACCAACTCAGAATAATCAGTCATTCTGTGAGTTTCTTCAGAGCTGGGAAAAGAACTTAATTTTTCTTCTGACATAAATGTATAAATTAGTATCTTCAGCATATTTCATTCAAATTAAAACTTGCCAAACTTTTTATAAACTTCATGCAAGTTAATGGTTTAGGGAACCACAGCTCATTTATAAACTATGTGTTCTGTACATTTTCAAGTTATTTTTGTAAGTATCAAAATTACTGACAAATCAGTTTCTGAAGGACCTCTATTTAATAATATTTTGAAATATTTTTACTTCTACTTCAAAGAGAATTACATGGAATCACATACCACTATAATTATGATTGTTTGCTAACATATAAATCCAGTCAGCTAATTTTGCATTTTACATTTGTTCTTCCTACAACATGAAGGAAGCCGAAAACTTGTATAACATACAAGTTTTTACTAATCTATTTGAATTTTGATGGCAAAAATCATTAAAGCAATTTGCTAGAAAGAAATCAGTCTCATAAGCCCTTTTAAAAATTAGCTCTTTTTAATCAGATGGATGTTGTTTCTCACTTTTTGGTAATTACTGTAGAATTAACTGTTGAGTTAAGGACTTAGAGACATTAAAACAACAAAAAAAAAGATAAAACTGAACTGCTTTGTTTGTGTTGATTATGGGACTTAAAAAAACCAGCCTATGATTGCTTACAAAAGCTCTCATTATCAATTAACGTATAAATCCAAGACCCTTAAGTAAAACCATTAAATCTGTTTCTAAGCCCATTTTTCAACACTGCTGTGGATCGAATGCATTTAAACAACTAAAATCTTACAGTTCCCTGTAACCTGCTTGAAAGTACTTTGCAACAAAGAGCCAAAAGCTTCCATGTTATTTGTTTAGTACATCAGCTTCCTGATTTTTGTGCTGCTTTTGCTTGAGGACAGACATCATGAATCACATTCTCTCCAGGACTACTATAGGAACCTGGTTACTCTCACTAATCCCTAAATCAAAGGGATGAGCATTTTATCAGAGCCATTACTCTTACATTTACAGACCTAAATGGTTCATGTCTTGTAGATGCTGCGGTGCTAATCCCCTCCCAAGCTTAGTGTTCTTTAAGATCAAGGTGTATTGGTTGTGATTACACACAAAACCTCACATCCTCCTCTGCTGATTGAAACTACTCAGGTGTGTTTATTACACAGCTCTAATACTGACAGACGAGTGGGATTTCAGTCACGGGTCCTACCCTAAATACCTCTTTGTCCAGCTGAATCTAATTCTGCCTCCCCCTGGGTCACTATGCAAACTCTTCTTGATGGAACAGAAGGGAAGAAAGGTCCACGAGATTGTATTTCTTTGATTCAGGACTGGATTAACAAGTCTATTGCAAATGACACTTGGAACTTGTCCATTTTAAGGCATGTGTCTTGTTTCAATCAGTTCTGCTGAATGCCTTGTTAATTATGACATTTTCAGATGAAAGAGGCAATATATTTGATCCAGTCCTGTTAGTTTCAACTGGTTCTAACTTTAGACAGTGCCAAAGAAAACAGGACCATTATTTCAGTGGGACCCCTTAAAATCAGTGCTTGTAGCAGTGTAACATATTACGAGTTACAGCTCCTTTCCTGGCTTCATTAAGCATCTGAAACTATATGAGAAGGAATCCTACAGTTCATATTTATATGAAAAACCAAACACAAATATAGGAAATATAGAGGCCCTCCTTTTGAGTCCTCTGAGATATTTTCTGTCCAGTACAACACTGTTCTGGTATTAGAGCAAAACAATGGTGTTAAGTATGGCCACAGTTTGGAGGAGCTAGTTAGAAGACAGATTATGAAACAGAGGTCCACAAAACACATCAGGTTTGATTAATGAGGCTGGCATTTCTCAAGCATATTGCATTATAATTGCCTAATCTTTTAAGTGTTTTTATGTGAATGTGAATGCATGTAACTCAAGGGAAGTGGGACAAAGTCCATTCAAACTGTAAGTCTATATTCTTCAAGAAGTGGAGTGTGGAAAATAGAACTCGGATTAATTCCAAAGATAAATAAAACCAGGCTCAAAACCTGGTACACAAAGGAGAACATCAAGCAGAAAACACTGCACATAGACCTCAAATGAAGTCATAAAACCTCTGAACACTCCGAAGCACTGTTTGCGAGGTGGTGGAGAAAGTCTGAAGTGACTTCTGAGAACCTCAATCATGACTGCCAGCTGTCACATAACAAGGACAGAGATGTGATAATACTGCATTATGGAATGGTAAATCACAAAGAAGTAGAGGACATGCACAAGCTCCATCAGTTCGTGAACTAGACTGCTTCAGTAAACTTTTCTGCACATTGGTCACACAATAATGTATTTTTCGTTGTTATATTACTTTTTAACTGGTTGAAGACAGAATCTTCCTCATGAAATGTAGGCATGAGTGAACAGGGTATTTATTCCCTTGATGCATTAAGAAATTTTAAAACACACACATACTTCCTGAAATATATATGTACCTCATCATTGCTCCTTTTTCATGTAAAAAGCAAGAGTGTCAATAAACACCTGAAAGCAGCTCAAGGAGCTCAGTTTATGCTTTCAGAGGCCACAGTCCCTGGCTTCCTGGTCATTCCAAAATGCTGCAGAATTTATGAAGCTGTGGGAAAAAGCTCTACAGAACCCTCTCAAAAGGAAACCTTTGAGCCAGGTTTTGTGTGTGACATAGTGACATCCAGTGGAGAGTTTGGTTACCTGCAGCGATCGCTTCCCCGATGGACAGAAAAGCATCAACATTTGTATTTAGTTGAAACATGTTAAAATATTTCAAACATATTTTAAAATATTAAAAAATATTGCAATAGAGGAATATACACAGTGTTTGTGTTCCCTAAACAACAAAAAAACCCCATACTTTGATATATTAATTATAAAAATGGTGTGTTCACCTGAAGTGAAAATTACAGAATCACTGAATGGGTCACATTGGAAGGAACCACAGCGAGTCACCTTGTCTAAACTCCTTGCTCAAGCAGGGTCATCCTAGAGCACATTTTACAGGATTACATCCAGAAGGTTTAATCAAAATAAAAGTAAGCAAAAAATGTTCAGCTGTATTTGAAGAAATTGAACATTTCCTACACTACAGCTGTATTCTTTTCTATCTTGTTCCAACAAAGAATCACTTTTCCTCTTTTTCCTGAAAATCTCAGTTCCTATAAAAATAGAGCTCAAGATCTGAGCTTATGATTCTCAACACCCACAAAACAATTCTTCGTAAACTCTTGCTACATTTAGGATTCACAGCCACAGCAGATCACTGTCTAACTCAAACACAGCTTTTCTGGAGTAGATCCCTCCTTTCAAGACCCAGCTGTTGAAAACCACTGTCCTTCAAAGTCCTTTGTTTATACAATGGACTCAAGGATGTTCTT
Organism: Rhabdornis inornatus; assembly: GCA_013397075.1. Classification (NCBI taxonomy): domain Eukaryota; kingdom Metazoa; phylum Chordata; class Aves; order Passeriformes; family Rhabdornithidae; genus Rhabdornis; species Rhabdornis inornatus. Next base: position 312,615 of record VWZS01010651.1, on the reverse strand, counting down.
TGAGAATACACTCAAGGATGTAAAAGACCTCAATTCATTGTCCTTCTGTGCCTTTTGGAGCTAGGTGGTATTTTTATTGGAGATGGAGATCAAAGTATCTGCTAAGCTAGGAAATACTGCTGAGGAAGTGACATTTAAAATCCCTTATTGCATCAGTTCTATTTTGTCTAGAATCGTGAGATTAATTAAACTAAAAAGAGGTGAAAAGACACACTACGTTAAGAATATGGTATTTCAGTGGATATGGGAAAAGCATATGACAGCATTCTGGGCTCTCATTTTTGGAAACTCATCTCAGTTATTACTTTTTCATAGGAAACAAGGCCAACCTCAAACTCCAGCAAGTTTGCCAACTAATTTCTGATAATCTGTCTTTTTACAGATTATCATTATTTCACAGTGCAACAAAACTACCTTCTACTGTAATAAAGTTGCTAGGTTAATATTGCTTTCTCCTTTGTAATATTTTTGTAATAATGTAATATTAAGCTGACACCATGTGCTATCATGGAAAGACACATTAAGGTAGGCTGAAGATTCGAGTCACTGCCTTTGAGATACACGGACCAGTAACAAATTGCCTCTGTCTCATCTCACTCTCCAAAGGATCCAGTTGAGCAGCTACCAGTTTTCTGTATGCATGTTTGAAAAGAAAATAAACTAGCCCTTTCACAAGCAACCTAAATTCAGGTTTCCCAACTACAAGCAAAGATAGTCCACCAGTCTTAAACATTTACAAATTTTAAGCAGGTGGACCAGCCTCTAAATTCATGATCTAATTATTTTGGTATGTCAGCAAGTAGGCCCATATTTAATGTCATTGCACTATCATGTCATAAATCGAGACTCATGATGAAAAGAAGCCATGCTTCACTTACTGAGGGTTTCTCTTATGGTTTATGATACCCACTTAAAAAAAAAATCAAAGCAAACCAACAAACAACTTTGCTCTTAAACTTAGTGTTTCTTAGGCAACTTTAGCTAGAGAAGATCACTGATAAATTTGAGTCTTTCTGAAATGTAGAAAATTTGAATATCTTTCTGACAAACACACATGCTCATGCAAGACAAGAAACTCATCCAAGACAGCCAAAAAGACTTCACTAAGGGCAGATCCTGTCTGACCCACCTGGTGGCTTTTTATGATGGCATGACTGCAACAGTCAACAGGGGAAGACTAACAGACGTAATCTACACAGACTTCTGCAAGGCCTGTGACACAGTCCCACATATTGTCATCACTGAACTGGAGAGACATGGGTTTGAACTGCAGACTATTCTGTGGGTAAGAAATTGGCTGGATGGACAAAAGCAATTGCTTACACCCAAGTGGAGGCCAGTGACAAGTGGTGTCTCTCAGAGCCCTGGTTTTGGCATTGGTGCCCTTTAATGCCTTTATCATTAACACCTTTAAAATAACTGGTGAGATCAATGTAGCCTTTATAATAACTGATGAGATCCAGTGCACCCCCAGCAAGCTTGCAGATGACATAAAGCTGAGTGGTGCAGGTGACACAAAGAAGGAAGTGGTGTCAGAGATGTTCAACCTGGAGAAGAGAAGTCTCCAAGGAGACCTGGTTGCAGCTTTTCAGTACTTAAAGAGTGCTTACAAAAAAGAGGGAGGGTGGCTTTCTGTGAGGACATGTAGTGATGGAACAAAGGGGATCAGCTTTCAACTAAAAGAGGGCAGGTTTAGATTAGTTGTTAGGAGGAAAGTCTTCACTCACAAAATGGTGAGGCCCTGGTAGCCCAGAGAAGCTGTGGGTGCTGCACCTTGGCAGTGTTCAAGGCCAGGTAGGATTGGGTCTTGAGCCACCCAGTCTAGTGGGTGGAATCCCTGACCACGGCTGGTGGGTCAGAACCAGATGATCTTCAACCCACATGTTTTTGTGGTATATGGAAAACACATTTTTTTGTTTGTGAAAATTTATCTGATGTAAGTGTTAGATTTACTTACCGTAGTTCCAGGAGTCAGGCAAGGTTTTAAACTCACGATTTTGAGATGTTCATCCTTCAAAAAAATACTGAAAAAATTTTTGAACTTGGAAATATTTATACTTTCACACAGCAATACTTTTAGAACACAAAAAAAATGCCATCATGCATTTGAAACCAAGTATTATCCATCTTTTTTCCAACCTCACATACAAGATAGGCAAAATAGCAAACTAATTGGAGAAAGTTTGCCTTGGTTGTACTAAATAAGGCAGAGTTTCCACTGCAAGAAACTTGTTGCTCAGTTGCTCTGAACTTCCTCACTTACTATGAATCAAATTCATACACTTCACACTGTGAAACCAAAGGTTACTTGATAACAGGTAGCATCTCCATACAAACTATTACAGCTCCAACTGTGTGAAACTAAAACAATTGTGCACTGATTTGCTACAGGACAGTTATCAACACAAAAGTCAGGAGCACATTTGAGTGGTCATGAGCAGGGCCACATGTGAAAATTGCAACTCTCCTCATCAAACTGTAGGAGCAAGGCTGAACTTTTATAAACCAGCCTGGGAGGACAACATCCTATGTATATGAAATCAAAAAGGTCTGTTCTTTGGTCCTGCTGACAGCTGCCACAGTCCACCTGGCAGTCATCTGGACAGACTCTCTTCACTCCTTCCCAAAAAGCACACATTATGTACCAAACCACTCGAGATTTCTCCATACAGCTGCCACCAAGCAACACTGCACCAAGAGTTGCAGAATGGTCAGAATGGGTAAACAAACAAACCTGCATCTGTTTAGTTTGCAAATATAAAATAGTCTACCTGCCAGTAATTCTGGACGGAGCAATGAGTGGGTAAAGGAATGCCAAAGAGGCACAGGAAAAGAAATGGATCCAACATTAACACTTCACTGCCCTTTCAGTAGGAGTTTCACTTTCTCCCTGTTTAGGGAGACTTGCCAGCTGTGCATGACATGCATCTGCTCTCTTCCTCAAGTCCCTATTTCCACTCTTGTGACGATTATACAAGTAATTAAAATTAGTTTCACAAATACTTCCTTAGCTCATAAACTTATTAGTGTTCTGCAATTTTGTACCCAAATGTTTTCCACATTAGTTTAAGATCAGTTTTGCAGATCATCTTTCTTGTCTTAAATTACACCTATTTTAGGCAACTGCATGTCTCCACACAAAGATAAAACTTCTAAATATGGACAGCCTCCGTCGTGTCGATATCCCTTCTCAAATTACCTTCATTCAATAAAAACAGGCTACTTGAAGCAAAACTAAAGCCTTCTTCATTTTTACCTATTTTTAATTTTCCGTTATTTAAAAAAAGCATTAAAAAAGGAACAAAATTGTGTGTAACATTATTAAGCTTCTTCCCTTCCTTTCTGTTCTACAAAGAAGCATAAAATTACCAAATTTTCATCCAGTTTTAAAAAAACATATTTATCTAGAAGCCTTAAAAACATGGGAGTATAAATTGAAAGAAATGCAGAAATCATTCTGAATTACTTACACAAATTAAACGAGAATTTGCCAAACCAAGAATTTTAATGAGAAAAAAAGAAGGTAAGTGTCTGATTAAAAATGAATACAAATTAGCTCAATTTAAGATGCAGTGAGTGGATAGTTTTATTTATAAAATGTCACTGGCACACAGCACACGTAGGAAGTATGAAACTTGACTTATAAAGAAGAGAAGTGCTTCACAGAAGCATGGATTCCTGAGTTATTCTGAATAAAAGCTCTCATTTACTGTAATTCATAACACAGCTGAAATTGGCTTAAGCAGCAGAATAACTGATACTTGATAAGCACAGAATAAAAGACGTAGTAAAAAAATACACAGGCAAATGGAAACTGGAAGATTGTGTCTCATCAAACCTAACAGTCTTGGTCATGGAGGAAAACAATGTTACACTGAAGGGCACAAAGTCTTGTTAAGACTGGGTTTCATTATTTCACAGACAACTCAAAGGTACTGTAGATACCTGCTTTCACCTCAATGTCCACAGCCACAATCACAAAATCCTCTTGACATGGGACAAAAAAATACTTCTGTTCCTGCACACCCATACAGAAGGACTGATTACCCAGACAAGCGTTATTACAACTGAAAAAAGAAGAACAGTGTTTGGTGCTTTCACTTCTTTTTCTCTTTTTCTGCTTTCCTTCTCTGCTGTAGCATCTTTAGTTCAGTCATTACATTCAAAGTTCTGTAAACCCAGGTGACCTGAAAAGCAAATAAATTATTAAATTCAACTAAGCCCTATACCTTTACTCACTCATTTAAAGAAAGCACCCATGGCTATTCACAGCATTAATGAACACATACATACCACAATTATAATAGTATTCACCAGCAGTGGCGCTGAAAATACAAGTGAAATAAACATTCCTCTTGAATCAAAGTACTGGTATTTAGAAAACAGCCTGAAAGAAATGAAAAGAAAATGAGAGACAAAAGCTTTATTTAGTGTAGTGCACACACTCAACCTTTCTCAGCAAGTCTTCTACATGGACACTGTATACATCATCCCACATCTTGGAATCACCAAGCATAGGCCAGCATTCTACTGTATTAAGTCAGAAAAAAGAGGCAGTTGATGCCTCTTCAGATATGATTATCAGTATCAGTCTTTCTCTTTTTTACAGCTTTACTGTGCAAAAGCTAACTAACATGCTTACTTATATTAGAAAAGATAACAAAAATAATAAAAGTAGCAAAGCTGCAATTAGATCACATATGCCTGAAGTGAAACACAATGACTACAATTAGATGCCAGTATAAAGTGATGTTAAACACGTAACTTTTAGTGGTATCAGGGAAAGATTAATTCAGTGCTCAAAATAACAAAATAAACCATCAGTTTAATTCTAGTATACAGATTTAGTAAAAAAGGCAAATGTTAATGCTTGTTATACATACAAGTAAGCATACAAAGAAGTAGCTGTATTTTTGAGAAGTGATTCTTAACTTCAGCTATTAAATATGAATAGCAAAGAAAATCCAACAAAAAACAAAAAAAACCACGAAGAAACCAACCAACCAACAAAAAAATCCCCCAAAAAATCAAAGTTCACATTCTTTTCCCCTTAACCATAGCACTCTGCTTTTCTTGCAGTTCTTTGACCAGTTTTACAAGCATCCATATAAACAGACTTTAAGCAGTACAATAAATACACGTTATTATTATTATTCCTTATAAGTACGTGATAACCACATTGTACTGTATAGTTTTATCCAAAAAACGAAAGTGAAAACATTTACCTCCAATTCATGGCTGCCACTTCATTGATATATTCAGCGCAGTACACTAAGCCCACTATAAAATAAGATAAAAATATTATATTGGGTATTTCTCTAAAAATAAGCTGCTCATAATACATCATCTAATCCAAATCCACATGATCTTAAACCAAAGCTAGGTGTTCTGGCAGTCAGCCATGACTGCTTTCACTAGGCAAGCTCACTGTGGACTCCGAAGTGATAAACTCTGAGATAACACACAAGTTGTTACTGCAATGTACAAGCCAATCTCGCTCTTCCTCATGCCATTACCACACCTGCCAGCAGGGTATATGGTGAACTTACTTCAGAAACTAAATCCGACCGTATTCACTGAACTGCACCATTAGAACAAGGCAGAGTACAAAGCAGCTGCTGGCTCTCAGTCGATTTCTTCTCTGCTTCCTCAGCACAGCAACACTTCATTGGGAAGCTGTGACACACACGGCAATGACCTTACTCATCCCACTTCCTCACTAAGGCCCGACTTTTAAGTCACTACTTCATATATTTTTTGGAAATAAAATAAATACGTATTTATAGGTCACAGCAGTTCTACCGCAGATTACCATCGACAGCCGTGCACTGCTAGCACAGAAACACGAAGCTGCAGGCACTGCTCTGGTGCCCGGCACTCACCCATGCAGAGGAAGTGCCCGACCTGCAGTCGGCGGTGCTGCAGGGACGCGCACGTCAGGAGGAAGCAGAGCAGGTGGAAGGCGGCCAGCCCCAGCAGCCAGGGCTCGGACCAGTCCGTGCCCTGCGGGCAGAGAGAAAGCGCGTCAGGCAGCGGCGGCGGAAGGAGCGTTATCGGGCGGCCACAGAGACCCAACGCGCCCGGTCTCGGTCACGGACCGCGCCCCGCAGCAGGCCCGGCAAGCAGCACGCCCCCAGCCAGGGCCTTCCCCCCTCCGTGGCGGACAGCCCCGCTCCCCCGGGCAGCCCCGCTCCCCCTCACCGCCGGCACGGCCGACAGCCCCGCTCCCCCGGGCAGCCCCGCTCCCCCTCACCGCCAGCACGGCCGACAGCCCCGGCGGGCCGTGCACCGGCGGCTCCATGGCGGCGGCGGCAGCGCGGGTTCTCGTGAGACTCGGGCCGCCGCTTCCCCTGCGGGGCGGTGGCGGGAAAGGGGCGGCGGGGCTCCGCATTCCCCGAGGCGACGGGATCGCAGGTGGTGCCGTGGTTTGGAGGACGGACCGAGGTGGCTCCGCACACCGCGGTGGATCCTTCTCCTGAGGGTGGCCGACAGAAGCAGCTCTGGCTCTCCGGAGCGGGGAAGGAGCTCTGGTGGCGTTTTCAGCGTTTGACGTCGGGAGGCCACCAGTGTCTCCATCTGCTCTGTGGGGTCCCGCTGGACTCGGCGCTTTGGGTCGGTGGCCCAGCACCGGTGTTGGCTTTTGGTCTCCTCTCAGCAACACCCAAGGTTGGCTTTAGCGATGGAAGTGCAAGAAAAAAAGAGTTTTAAACCTAGCTGAGTGTTTTTTAAAAACACAGTTGAGCTCTCCAGGCAGGAACTTAAAGTCAAATGAAAAACACTCTTCTCTCCAAGTAATGGCCACCTCGAGGGCCAGCGGGGCCCCCTCATCGCCACTACAACAGAGTTCAAAGACACATTTTTTAACTATGGAAGTTCAAAAAAATAGATATATTTTACAATGGAGAAGGGAACAAGATGCAGATAAATCATCTAACTTGAAACTCCATTTGCTAAATGCATCTAGGTCTGGAAGAGCCCACTACTTTTAAGACTGACCACTTGAAATGACCAAAGCATTTCAAACTCAGATTCCTAACAAGCCAAATCTAATCTGAAGGATTCGATCTGTCGAACAAACAGTATTTTAATATATACCGACATTCTGCTTTCATTACATGATTTTTTTTTTGGCATTTTGGCTTATCAGATGTGAAGCTTTGGTTGTTTTTTTTTTTTACAAAATGTTTTGTAGTACATATATAAGTAAATATTGCAGATGCTCTTTTAATTTAGTTTACCATATAGCCAGGTCATCATTGTTGCAATAAATGAAGTCCAGACTTTCTGAGAAAGTCCACTTCGTTTTACTAAAAAAAAAAATAGAAAACACCGAAGGTGGGAACCCAGGATAAGCCCGCGCCCCACCCGACAAGCCAGACAGAAAAATAACTGTGCACTGCACAGGGTGCTTGTCTGGATTTTGAGTTCCGTGGAAGGACCTAGGTGCTGGGCACGCGGGTGTTTTAAAGTCTCTGGTGCTTCCTGGTTAGTGTGCTTCTCAATCCTCGTTTTGACTGGTCCTTTTTCTGGCTGCTGGTCGGCCCATATTGGAGTGCAATCTTGACCAATCATTCTGGAATATTCCGATCCCATAGGCTGGCTCATCCTCCAACCACTGTCATCACCCCATGAGGCAATACTCCAGAAAGTTCCCCTCACTCCACCAACTGAACCCTCATCAATCCCCCCCAATGGCAACACACCCACAGCACATAACAATTCATTAACAATTCATACATAACTTCACTATATTAACCAATAACTTGTAATTCCATTTCCAAACGTCAACTCATTTATAACAACTCCCCCCTCTAAAACTTTGATTGGGCTTAAGCCCGTATCAACCATTTAAATCAAACTGTTTCTTCATAAACCTGCTATAGTTTTCGGAGCCTCTGGTATTATAAACTTCTTCACCTGTTTCCGAGTTCTGGTTCTGCTCTTGTTTTTCTACTTGCATCAGTCTGATTTTCTCAGCTTCTTCATTACTTAGTCCATTTTTAAAACTTAATTCAACGGAAGGCAGTATGGTTCTCGTGATCACTTGGGTCAAGCAGGGGATTATACAAGGGAGGAAAATAATACTGATTAGTGCACCTCCAGCAATTCTTGGTGCCTTTTTCCACCATCCTCTTTTAAAAATGTTATCCCACCAATTGATTTTAAATAACGGGGTCCACTGTTGGACAGGAACATGGATTACTTTTCTGTGTGGGTAGTTATATTTTTAATAATATCGCTGTGATCGTCTGTCGCTACACAACATTCTGATGAATTAAATTTTCCACATACATCCCCTTCTTCAGCTAGCAGATAATCCAATGCCAATCTGTTCTGGTAAATCATTGTTCTCATTTGTCGGGATTGGTCTGAGAGTAAGTCCTTTACAAAGGTGGACTGGTTGGAAAAAATTTCCAGTAGTGCTTGTAACTGAATTATTCTATTGAATATTTGTATTGGGGTTCTATAGCCCCATGACCCATCTTGGGCCCAGGTGGCAGGGCCATAGGTAGCTATAATTCTTTCTGGTGGCCACTCCTCATCCCCCCACTTCTGTGTTCCCCCTATTTGTATATATCTTTTCTTTCTTGTCAACTCATCATAAAGGGGTACTCCTAGATGTTGTCCTTCAACTTGGGGAAGTAGGCAAAAGGATGGTATTGTGATGCCTCGTGTGCAACTACCTGCCCAATCTTTCGGGAGTGTCACATAAGCAGTTCTTCCACACAGCCAAAAGAGACCTTTTGAGGCCCTCCAATATTGTAGTTGTTTCTCCAAATTCATACCGTTTTTACTCGAGAATTTGGAGACCTGGGGATCATCTAAGAAGGGATTAGGTTTTCTGGTGACACATTCGTGTAATTTTTCTCTTTCGACAAATGAGCAGCCCTGTTTCTGTTTCCTGGACCAGTATAAATTTGACGACTTTGGAATCCACCATTGATGGGTATCATTAGACACGTAATATCTTTTACAGTGTAGCTCACCTACATAAATGGTGTGTTTCGAACCTCTCCTCCATATATACTCAGTACTGATTACTTCTAACTTTAAGTTCCACGTTTCTTCTTCTGGTCTCTCGCCTGGTCCAGGTTCTTCCTTTTTCAATACTCTTAAGATGTCTTGTGGAATTAAAAGAATCTCTTCCCATGGCCAGATTTCTGCCATTTGGGTGTCACCACAAATCCAGCAATTAGTAATGTTAAATTCATGGCTTATCTTTTCTGCCAAATCCAAGAATAAGGTTTTTTCTCCTATTCTTTGTGTCTGACGTCCCTTTTTGATTATCCCCTTTACTTCCCTTTCTCGGATTAGATCTGTCACATAACTTCCCCCATCAGTTCTTTGTTTTACAGGTCTCTTTTCAGAGCAGATCCAGTTTTCTTTTATAGGACATTCTCCCAGTAATTTTTCTTTAAAATTCCCTGTATTTTTGTATAGCCCTCAACACAAGTTGTTAGTTGTAAAACGTTGACACAACTGGGGCTCAGATTAGAGTGGGTTCTGAGGACAGCTCTCCGCGAGTCTCCTGCATACAATGGATAGTAGTATTTATCACAAGACATAGCTCCTTCTCTTTGAATGCCCAAAATAGATTGGCATAGGAGGGTTAATACAAACAGGGGTCTGGTACAGGGCACTTTCCCACCCATGTCTCCCCCCTTTTTAATCACATTCAGAGGATCAGCGACTCTGCGTGGCAAAAGTGTATCCTGATCCGGTATTGCCCCCCCCCCCCCCCCCCCCCCCCCCCCCCCCCCCGCTGCAGTGTTTTTACCGTCTACTATTGTACTTGTTACAGGAGCTCACTTTCTCTTTTTGTATCAACTTTTCCCTTCTGTCTTTAGGGTCTGATTGCTAGATGTGTGGGAGGATGTTCTATCTTTTCCAGAGCTTAGGATCTGTTACAAGGAATACTAGAGGTTAAAAACATAAAATATTTTACAGTCAATAACATAAATTACTTAAAACTTTAAAAAGGCATACATCCTAATAAGTTAAATCCTTCTTAAATACATTACAAATGCTTGATATACATCATTATGGCTCATGGGTCAGATTTTAGAAGGAAGACTCTCCTATGTTATTTGGAAAATCCTTCATGTGGTTTCTTTCTCAGGATTAATTTGGTATCTGTCAACTCAGATTCAGTTTTATCATCAACTTTGGTTGATGTCCATTCAATGGGAGCAGAAATGGGAGCAGAAGTTGATTCAGTAGGTGCAGAGACTGGTCCCTTCACTCTAGAGATACGAGTCCATCCCCTTTCTTGTGTTTGGACAGCCGTTTCTGTGGTTAATAGAATTTGAAAGGGACCTTCCCACTTTGGGGACTAATGGTTGCTCTTTCCAGACCTCGATTAATAACCCAGTCCCCAGGTTGGAATTTATGGATCTTAAAATCAATAGGTATAGTTTGAGGGAGATAGCCTTTTTTTCTTAATTCTTCTAATGTGCTTGTTATAGCTTGTATGCATTTCTTTACACTTTGCTCTCCTTCTTCTTATATTCCAGTGTTACCCAAAGTGGTTAAGAAGGATAAAGCAAATGTTATTTCATAGGGAGAAACGCCTGTGTCTGCCCTCGGTTTTGTCCTTACTCTCATTAACGCTAGGGGAAGGCACTTAAGCCAATTCATCTTTGTTTCTTCTATTAATTTCGTAAGGGCTATTTTTAATGTTTGTTTAATTCTTTCAACCCTTCCAGAGCTTTGTGGTCTCCAGAGGGTATGGGGCTTCTATGCAATATTTAAAGCATTTATCATTTGATATAAAACCTTTGCTGTAAAATGTGGACCTCTATCCGAGTTGATAATATTTATTATCCCATATCTTAGTACAATTTGTTCTAATAAATTCCTTCTGACCACCTCTGCTATTGCTTTTGTANGAGCCAGGGAAGATTGACACAGTCTGGGGAGGGGACTGGGGAGACCGACAGGGACCTTTCCGGAGAGTGGGCTGGGTGCAGGGCTGATGGACAGAGGTAAAGGCGGGAGGGGAACAAACCATTACAACCGAAAACCAGGGGGAACAACTGAGGGATAAACCATTACAAAACACAGAACAACACAACTTTAACAATAAAACAACAAACCACAACAGTAGTTGGATATGCCTCAACCCAATTCGTTAAATGGTCTACTATTACTAATAGATATTTAAACCTTTGTACTTGGGGTAACTCCGTGAAGTCTATTTGTATATTTTGAAAGGGTCTCATTGCTAATTCTCTTCCTCCTTGGGGCAGTCGTTGCATTATTTTCTTATTTATTCTTGACAAATCATGCAGTCCCGTGTTATGGTTTTAGCAATTTCAAATACTCCAATACACACGTATGTTCTCATGAAATGATCATACAAAGCCTGTGTTCCCCAATGAGTTGAGGCATGTAGGTTTTCTAATATTTTTTTTGTCAATGGTTTATTCAATATTTGTCTTCCATCAGGCATTTTCCATTCTCCCTTGCTATTTTTAATAGCACCATGTTTTTGTAATTCTTCTTGTTCTTTTTCACTAAACACTGGTATATCCTCATTTCCTTTGTTTCCATCATCTTTGTTTTCCACTTCTTTTAACTGAAGGACCTTCTGTGTGTCTTCCATAGCAGCCCTATTGGCTATCTGGTCTGCTAGGTTATTCCCTTTTATTTCCTTTGAGTTCCCTTTTTGGTGTCCTTTTACGTGTACCACTGCTGTTTCCAAGGGGCCTCTTAAAGCCTCCAGCACCGCTTTAATTAGACCCTCTTGGATCAATACTTTTCCCTTTGAATTAATAAATCCTCTTCCAGTCCAGATTTTTCCAAATGCGTGTACAACTTCGAAAGCATATTTTGAGTCTGTATAGATAGTTCCTCTTTTGTAGTTTCACCATTTTAATCCTTTTAATAGAGCATAGATCTCACAATGTTGCAGTTCGCTATTTTCGTTTGTTGTTATCTCGTTTTTCCCCATTTATTGTAATGGTTTCTTCCCATGTTACACCCCCTAGATGGTCTGCTCCAGGTCTCCCTTTCCCGCCCTTGCCCCATCACTCCACTCCAGTCCACTCCCCTAATATTGTCAATCCTCCCTGGCTCCTCCCAAACACCCAGAAAGTTCCCCATCGGTCAACCCAAAACCACTCCCCTTCTGTTGTCAATCCTCCCTAGCCCTTCCCAAATACCTAGAAAGTTCTGTGTCATTTATTCCTCTCTCAATGTATCATTTGTCACAGCTTTGTATAGCCTGCCTATGTTTTCCCTCATTGGTTGTTCAAGTTTTTGTCCCCGCCTTGTGTTCCTCCCCCAGAATGCCCTGATTGGTTTATGCTTTGTACCCTCCCTTGGGACGTCCCCCATATTTAAGTTGGTGCTCAGTCATGATTTTTGCTTTCTGTGGTTCCCTTCCCTCGCTACGAGTTGTCCCCCACCCTTTTTTCAATAAAACCCTCTTGGATCCACGGAAGGACTTGTCCTCGCTCTTTACCTCTCCTGGATGCGTGATTGGCTCTAGGGGCTTGGTGCCCTAGCCGGATTCCCGGTTTCCTAGATCTAGTGGGAAACGGCCCACTCCTGGCGCGGGGCTTCGCCCTCAGGGGCTAGCTGGGCAGGCTGGAGTGGACAATAGGAGGGCGAGCAGCGTCATCACAACACTGCGCAGACCAACTAGCAGGAAGTTTTCCTTTTTCTAGTACTGTCATATTTTGTCTGTCAACAATTGCATACCTTGATACTCCTTTTTCCTCTGTGACCCTTGATGAGCCATCTATAAAGAGGATCTGTCCTCCAGTTAATGGGTGTTTGAAAAGGTCTTTTTTGTTTGTAAATCTATGGTTTCCAGACACCAGTGTTCTAATTCCTCTTCTGGTTCACCATATAAGAATTGTGCTGAATTTTGGGCTCTTGTGGTGGCCAAATTCAAATTTTCACCGTTATTCAAAATCAGTTCATATTTTAGGAGTTTACTATCTTGACGCTGCCTGCCTCTTTTCCACTCCGACCTAAGCTCACCCAGCTAGCCTCAGAGGCAGGGTGGCGCCGAGAATGGCCCACTTCTGGGATGGTGTAAACCCCAGAAAACAGGTAAGGCGGTGAGCCTTAATAACAGCCGTCAGCATCCAGCAGAGAGTGAAGGGCAAGAGAAGAACCTTTTGTAGTTCCAAATGGAGGTTTATTGGGTAAACAACTGGGATCGGAGAGAACGAACCACAAAAGGCAAGAAGAAGGGTCTGACAGCAACTTAAATACGGGGGAGGTTCCAAGGGAGGGTACAAAGCATTAACCAATAGGGGCACTCTGAGGGAGGAATGTGAGGCGGGAACAGATTCTCAAACAACCAACGGGGGAGAACATGGGCAGGGTTACATACATAGGAACCAATGAGGTAACAAAGAATCAGCAAATGACATAAAACATTCCAGAACAAGGGGAGTGGCCAAAGGGGATTGACAACCAACTGGGCAGGGATTATAGTGAAGGGCAGGGAAGGGTCTGGAATAGTGGGAGGGGCTTAGGGCTGAGTGGCAACGTTGGGGCGGGAAGAAGACAACTCGGGAGGAACCAATGAAAGGGGTACAACAATGAAACAAACCATTATAAACAAAGATAATGAATGCAAAGTAACAGGAAAAACAAACACACCACAACACTATCTGAGATCCATTGGCTGGCTCTTTTATTCAATATGCTTTTAAGGTCATGTGGAGTGTACACTTCGATTTTGTTTCCAAAAGTCAACTTGTAACCTTCTTCTGCTAAGGTTACTGTGGCTGCTACTGCCTGGAGACAAGTCGGCCCTCCCCTAACGACTGGGTCTAATAGTTTGGACACATAGGCTATAGGTTTCCGAACTCCACGTCACTCCTGTACAGTAACTCCATAAGCTACTCCTTCTTCAACGTAACAAACAGTTCAAATAACCGATCCAAATGAGGTAAACTTAATACTGGAGCAGTTGTTAATTTTTCTTTCAGTTCAGTCAGTTTTCTTTCATCTTTTTCATCCCAATCTATGGGTTCATCTTTCATTAACTTGTCATATAAAAATTTAACTAATTTCATATGACCATCTATCCATAATTTACAGTAGCCAATTAACCCTAATAATTTCCTTACGTCTGGTTTGGTTTTTGGTGCTAGCAATGATAATATCCCTTGCACTCTACTTGGGTCTAACTTTCTGTATCGTTTTCCAATTAAATGCCCTAAATATCTCACTTCTGGTTCCACAAATTGTAACTTCTTTTTGGATACCTTTAGGCCCTTATCCCCTAAGAAGTTCAGTAAGTTGACTGTGGTCTTTTGGACATCTTCTAATTCTCCTGAGAGTAATAAATCATCCACGTATTGCAGAACTTGTGTTTCTCCACTTGGTGCAAATTGTTTTATTAGTTCTTCTAGGGCTTGGCTAAATAAATTAAGTGATTCTGTAAACCCTTGTGGTAACCTGGTCCATTGTAATTGTTGCTTTCTCCTAGTGTGTTTATCTTGCCATTCAAAGGCAAACCACCCTCTGCTTTCCTTTTCCAAAGGGCAGGACCAGAAAATATCCTTCAAATCAATTACATTGAACCATGCATTCTTTGATGATACTTTGCTCAACAGAATATACGGGTTGGCTACTTGGATAACAACGGATAGTTTTTTTATTTACTTAAGTCTTGTACTAGTCTGTATGTACCATCTGGTTTTTTTTACTGGCAATATTGGGGTGTTGCGTGGAGACATACATGGTTTTAAAATTCCATCTTCAATTAAACTTTCAATTACTGGTGTTAACCCTTTTTTTCCCTGTGCAGAAATGGGGTATTGCCTGACACTTATTGGTGGTATATTGGGTTTCATTGTAATTTTTATGGGAGGAATATTCAACAATCCATGGCCTCCCTCTTCTGCCCACACTCTTGGATCTATACCTTTTACATCTTCCTCTTTTAATATCATTATTTTAGCCACTCTACATCCTCCTTCTGGCACCACACCTATATTCCATTGCACTTGTAAATCTCAGCCTAAAAGATTGTTGTCTAGCCCTGGCATGTACAACAGATCTGCATACTCTTCTCTAAAGTTCCCTTTTACTTGCGCCCTTTCTATAATAGATACTTCAAAGGGATTATTCTTAGCACCTTTTACTTTACATTTATAATCACTCAATTTACACTCTTCCGGTATTAATCTTTGACACTCATTCTATCTGCTCTGGTGTCTACTGAAAACTCATAAACTTCGCTCTGAGGGCCAATGTCTCCGTTTATCAGGGGCTCATTCAGAGGTTGAATTTTATCCCTCAGAGCGCAGAGCCCCTGATGAAAAGAATGGGCCGGCCAGGACACCTGCTCCTTTGTAAGGCCTTTATTTAAAAGTCAGCTTTGGGTGGGGAACCCAAAGGGCTGCGCACACTGCTGCTGTTCCTGCTGGACGACATGGAGGAGGAGGAGGAGTGCAGTTTTGTCCTTGGGCAGAGCTGGGCCTTTCGTCCTCACGGGGTCTGTAGGAAGACAATTCTGGCTCATAGTCAAGGGAGGTCATGTTGGTCGGGTGCTGTTGGGCTCATGGCGACAGGACAAAGCAGCTCTGGATGGTAAATTCATTCTCTCCACTATTTTCCTGACCTGGGAACACTATTCTCAATTTCAGATATTATTTGGGCTCATTGTTTTAGGGGTTTTTAACTCTGAATAGTGTCCCATGAGCCCTTGCAGTTGCATATCGTTTAAATGGGAATAGGGGAGGTGCGGTGGATACCAAGTATAGGTACGGGAACTGGGAAGGGGCAAACAACTAGGAGCATTATGGCTGCACATGGATACAAGATATGTACCGGGAAAGGGAAAGGACAGACAACTGGGAACATTTACCATTTACAAAAACATAAAGCATTAACAAACAAACAGTTAACATAAACAACAACAACCTGGTAGAGACAAACTTGCATCTGGGAATATTTACAGTTTACAAAGACATAAAGCATTAACAAATAAACAATTAACATAAACAACAACTTGGTAGAGACGAGAACATTTACAGTTTACAAAGACATAAAGCATTAACAAACAGTTAACAGAAACAACAACAACCTGGTAGAGACATATTTGCATCTGGGAATTGATTCCCCACAATATCCCCCCTCTTGCTTTTTGAACGGGCTTATGCCCACATCCATTTACGGTTTCTGATTCTTGAATATAAATTTTCCTTAATTTTTGGTACTGGTGATAAACTCTTTTAGCTGCTTTGTGTTCTTTTTCTTGGCTTTCAACCATCATTATCTTGGTTTGCACTTGGGTGGCTGTTTGTAAAATTTGGGTACTGGCTTAGATTGTGGATGAGACAATTTTGATTAGACATGGGAATAGGCAGGGTAGGAATATGAAACTTGTTAATGCTGCTACTGCCTTGAAGGCTACTTTCTTCCATCATTTCCCTTTTAGAGATCAGAAATCATCCCTCCAGCTGGTGTCTATTAGGGGAGTCCACTCCTGGTTGCCTACATATGCTATTTTTCTTATTTCTGTTGAGATATTTTTAATTACTTTGCTTTTATCATTGATCTCCAGGCAGCACTCTGATGAATTAAAGTTTCCACATATTCCTTCTTTATCGGCTAATAAATAATCAACCGTGAGTCGAATTTGGTAGATGACATTTCTTGTTTGGGCCAATTGATTACGAATATGGTTCAGGGCAAGTGCTGTTTTGTTGGAGACTATTTCCAATACTGCCTGGAGTAGGATAATCCTGTTAAACATGTAAATTGAGGTGCGATAGCCCCAGGATCCATCTTGGGCCTGGGTTGCTGGTCCATACGTTTTGATTATTTCTTGTGGGGTCCAGATCTTTCCCTTCCATTTTTGTTTACCCCCCATATTCATTATGCTCCTCTTTTTCCCATCAGTTTTACCTAGATTGTCATACAATGGGACTCCTAGACCTGATCCAGACTCCTTGGGTAATAAAAAGTGACACGGCAGCCTTGACTACTCACACTTGGCAAGCCTAGCTAGCTCCACTGGCTGCCGGTGTCAAGAGTGGGCTGTCTCCCAGCTTCCGTGAAGCAGGAGTACAGCTAGAGCTCTCCACCCTTATCACGGCCGTCTCCGTATCCGAGGGGAAGTAAAGGGTCGAGGAGAAGACCTTCCTAAGTTCTGGGAACAGGTTTATTGGAAGGGTGAGGGGAGGCAACTGGACAATGAGGGAAGGAACCCAGAAAAGACCGGGAGAAGAGGCTTACAGCAACTTAAATACAGGACCTCCCCCATGGGAGAGTACAAAGCTTCAACCAATCAGGGGCAACAAGGGGTGTAACATAAGGCGGGATTACAGTCTTACATAGCCAATAAAGAGTAACATAGGCGGGGACTCCTACAGAGTAACAAATAGTAAACCGAGGAAGGGATGATTGATACAGAATGTTCTGGAAGAATGGGCGGGGCCAGGAGGGATTGACAACTGTAAGGGCAAGGTTTAGGGTGATGGGCAAGGGTAAAGGCAGGAAAGGGAGAAACCATTTTATAACAACACAGGGGTACAACTGAGGCAAAAACCATTACAATAAGGGAACAATACAACTGAATAACAACCAAATTAAACATAAACTGCAACAAAAAAGAAGGCGGGTTTAATAACCCCTATAGTGCAGTTTTCTGTCCATTTTCCTGGGAGGCTAGTTTATGCTATGTCACTGCAAATCCAAAATAGATGGTTAGGGGCCTCCCAAAATGTATCACGGATTTCCCAGGGGTATTCCCAATGTTTTGACATTCATCTTATTCCCCAGAAGGGGTTCACTCGTTTTTCTGCACATTCATGTAATTTATATCCTTCATAGTAGATGCATCCCTTTTCCTTCTTTCCAATGGACCAGTACTGTTTTGGTTCTTGGGGAATCAATTTAGCATTTAAGTTTTGACCTCGAAATACCTCTTACATGCCATCTTTCCAACTGGGGTGTTGTATCTTTTCCCTGTCCTCATTATACATTCTTCCCCAATTACTTTAGACTTCCAGGTCCCGTGGTTCTTTCCTTCTTCATCCTAATATTTGAGGTTGCTGTCCTGATTGTTCCCACCTTAGAATTTCTAATGGTCCTAAACTGATTCCCTCCCATGGCCAGACCTCTGTCATTTTAGTGTTCCCACAGACCCAACAATTTGTCAAATTTAATTCTTTACTAATCCTTTCCTCTAGGTCTATGAATAGGTTTTTTCCTAAGGGTATCTCCAATTCATCTGTTTTAGTTGTTACCATCAGTGGTTTTTCTTTTACTAGATCTTCCAGTCCTTCCTGATTATCTTTATGCTCAAAGCAAAACCAAGTTTCTCCTACAGGGCATTCTCCAAGTAAGTGTTGCCTAAATGAAGCAGTGTTTCTGGCGATCCAATAAACTTTCCCATCCTCTTGACAGATGATAACTGGGAGTAGTTAAAACAACTAGCGTTTATGCTGGTGTGGACCCTTATCAGCAACCCGAGGCTTTCCCCATCGTACAGGAGATGGTAACACTTGGTGCATGCATTCTTTTTACTCCATATACTTTTTATCAACAGGACTAACATTAGTCCTTCCAAGAGTCCGGTATAAACCACCTTAGTGATCTCACCTGGTCTTGCCTCTCAGGATTGGGGAAATGTTTTTCTTGACGGGTGTCAGGGTCTTTTAATTGTTTCTTTCCTCCCACTTCCTATCAATTTGTTGGCCCTTGGGGGGAATACTCTGTAGGAGAATTGTTTCAAAACTCGGGGGTTTTCTTGGGGGAAATTAGATTAATATGAACTTTACTAATAATAGAAACTTTTGCAACTCTGAAATTTAATTTATGGTACTTGTAACACCAACAATCAACTACAACTACTTGAATTCCTGAACTGGTATACTAATCTTTCATGGCTGACATGGTTTCCTTTTAAAAATCACTTTAAGATTCCTGGGGTTTGGAATAGCAGTCCACTCTGCAGAGTTCGGTCCGTTATCAGGGGGTGGTACCAGTCCTTTTACTCTGGAGATGTGAGTCCAGCCTCTTTCTTGCGTTCTCACCGCGGTGTGTGTGGTGAGCTCTACCTGGAAGGGACCTTCAAATTTAGGGGTTAAAGGAGTCTTGTTCAAAGATTTAATAAGAACTCCATCCCCTGGGCTAATCTGATGAGCATCTGTGTTGAGGGGAGAGGTCTGAGGAAGATATCCTTTCTTCCTGAAACTCTCTAATGTCTTCCCAATGGCTCTTAAATATTCCTGAGTTGCTGCTTCCTCTTCTAAGTAATCTCCTGAGCTGAAGGGGGTTATTAGGAAGTGGACCCCAAACATCATCTCATAAGGGAAAACCCCTGTGTCAGAGCGAGGTCTTGTCCTGATTCATAAAAGAGCGAGGGGTAAACTACTGAGCCAATTCATCTGTGTTTCCTCAATTAATTTGGTTAACATATTCTTTAAAGTTTTGTTCATTCTTTCTACCCTTCCAGAGCTCTGGGCATGCCATGGAGTATGTAGCCTCTATTTCATCCCCAGTGCCTCAGTCACTCTGTGCAGAATTTGGGAAGTAAAGTGTGGGCCCCTGTCTGAATCGATGTTATTAACTAGTCCCGTACCGGGGAATAATTTTTTCTAAAATTATTTTTATGACCACATCTGCTGTTTCCCTTACAGTTGGGAAAGCCTCTACCCAATGAGTTAAATGGTCCACGATGACTAGCAAATGTTTGTATTTTTGCACTGGGGACATTTCAGTGAAGTCTATTTGGATATTTTGGAATGGTCTTAGGGCTAGCTCCCTTCCCCCAGGTTTGGTCTTTCTCATTACTTTTTGGTTTACCTTTTGACAAATTAAACATCCGTTTGTTACTGTTTTCGCTAAGTCATATATCCCTATACAGAGGTTTTCCCTTAGACAGTGGTCACACAGTCCTTGAATTCCCCAATGGGTCAACTCGTGTATTTCTGTTAGCATCTTTTGGGCTAAAGCCTTATTTAAAAATTTGCGCCCATCAGGTGTCAACCACTCCCCTTGCTTCCCTTGATGCATCTGTAGCTCTTGTATTGCTTTTAGTTCTTTCTCACTAAATATTGGTCCTTCTCTTCCCGCTTTTTCTCCTGGTGTTTCATTAAGCCTAAGGATCTTCACTGGCTCCCCTGTATTTAAAGCTGCTTCTTTAGCCACTCGGTCAGCTAGTTCATTTCCTTTTCCTTCAAAAGTGTCCCCTCTTTGATGCTCTCTTACATGAACAACGGCTATTTCTGCTGGTTTAGGCAGCAATTCTAATACTGACTTTATTAATTCTTTATGTACTAGATCTTTTCCCTTTCAATTGAAGTACTCATGGTCTTCCCAGATTTTACCAAAAGTGTGGACTATCCCGAAAGCATACTGTGAGTCAGTATAAATGGTTCCTTGATCTCCTTCCAGTAAATCTAATCCTCTCTTCAGGGCATAGATCTAACAACATTGGGCAGACCAGTTACAAGGCAATTTTCCTTTCTCTAGAATTTCCATTCTAGTTCTCGCTTTCCGTTATCGTGACTACAGCATATCCCGAGGCCCTCTTTCCATCTATTACTCTCGAGGACCCATCAATAAATAATATCTTTCCATAGGGCAGCGGTACATCCTCTAGGTCCTCTCTTTAGTTTGCAAGTTCACAAGTTCTAGACAGTTGTGTTCTGACTCAGGTAAAGGTTCTCCAGAGAGAAACTGTGCTGAATTTATACTTTTGGAGGTGACTAGTTCTAGAGCATCAGTATTCATTAGTATGATTTCATACTTTGATATCCTGAAGTCTGTCAACCACTGCTGAGCTCCCTGACTTAGGATCATTTTTAGGTCATGTGGTGTATGGACTTTAATTTTTCCCTGCAGGGTTAATTTTTGGGTGTCCTCTATTAAAATAGCTGCAGCAGCAATTGCTTGAAGACAGGTGGGCCATCCTCTAGCTACTGGATCTAATAGTTCTGAGAGGTAGGCTATTGGTTTTCTGCACTTCCCCCCCCCCCCACTCTTGGGTTAACACCCCGTAGGCAATTCCCTTTTCTGTGTTGGTAAACAGGTCAAATTGCTTTGTAAGATTGGGCAGGTTTAGCACAGGTGCCGAAGATAACTTATCTTTCAGATCTTTTAACTGTTCCTCATCTTCAGCTGTCCATCCTACAGGTTCAGGATCTACTAGCTTATCATAGAGAAATTTGACACTTTGGGAATACTGATCTAGCCACAGTTTGCATTTCCCAAAGAGGCCTAAGAGTTTCTGTATATCCCTTTTAGTTTTAGGTGCTGGTATAGACAGGATACCTGAGATTCTTTCAGGGCTTAAATTTTATACCCTTTTCCAATTACATGGCCTAGGTAGGTGACTTCCAATTCGACAAATTGTAATTTGCCTCAGGATACCTTTAGGCCCTTTGTGCCTAAAAAATTTAGGAGTCTAATACTGGTTACTCTGACCTGGCTCTGTTCCTCCCCTGATGTTAATAAATCATCTACATACTATAGAATTTGTACCTTATCCTCTGGGGTAAACTGCTCCAATAACTCTTCCAATGCCTGCCCAAAAAGATTTGGAGACTCTGTGAATCCCTGGGGTAGGCATGTCCACCTTAGCTGTTGTTTCCTTTTTTTATCCGGGTGTTCCCACTTAAATGTAAACGAGTCTTGGCATTCCTTTGCTAAAGGGTATGCCCAAAATGCATCCTTCAGGTCTATGATAGTAAACCAAGCATGTTGCCTTGGGATTTTGTTTAAGAGATTATAAGGATTAGACACCACAGGATGCCTAGTGATGGTTTTCTTGTTAATCTCGCTTAGGTCCTGAACTAATCTGTATTTACCTTTTCTGTTTTAAACTGCCAGTATGAGAGTGTTATGGGGAGACATGCATGGTTCCAGGATATCTTCTGCCAACAGATATTCAATTACCGGTGCCAATCCTTTTCTGCCCTCTGGGGATATTGGATACTGTTTCCCCTTCCTGCATTTGTATTTGTATTGGTGGGATGTCCAAATAGCCACTCTTCCCTTCCTCCACCCACACTTCGGGATTGATCTCTTCCACATCCCCTTCAGTTAATCTCATAATTTGGTCTATCATTTTTTATGTTCCTCGGGATGATCCCTACCCCTAGTTGAACTTGTAGGTCTCTACCTAATAAGTTGCTTTCCAAGTGGGGTAAGTAAATGAGGTCAGCAATGCATTGTCTAGAGTTCCCTTTTATTTCAGCCTTTTCAATTATGGAGGCTCTGAATGGTTTTCCTTCTGCCCCTATTACTTTGCAGGTTTTTTTCCCAATGGTGACCCCTGCTGGAAGTTCCTTTAAGCTGGACCCATCTGCTCCTGTGTCAACCAGAAATTCACATTCCTTGTTTTGAGGACCAACATCAAAATTTACCAAGGACTCTTCTTGGTGACTCATTGGGTCCCCTAATGGATAGAGCCCCTGACACCCCTAATCATTGCCTTTTAAGAGTTTCTCTAGGGCCTCCTGCTCTTGGGTGATGGCCTCATCAAACAAAAGTTTTTTACAATTTTTCTTTATATGTCCCACATGTCCACAATAGTAACACTTTCTGCTGTCTAGTGGTATTCCAAGTTCCCTGATGTTACTGTCCTTGGTGGTCTGAGGCAACACAGGTTTACCCTTGCCTTGCTCTATTTTCACTTGGTCTGGATGGCAACCCTGAGTGATCTTTATCTGCTCCTAGAGTCTCCTTGACAACAGCTACCATAATCCTTGCCTTAGCTCTAGCCTTCTCTTCCTCTCTTCTCAGATACACCCTCAAAGCTTCATTCAGTAACTAATTTATCCCTTTTTCCTGCCAATCTTCAATTTTTTCTAGCTTCCTTCTGGTGTCAGGCCAAGATTTTGTAACAAATTGCACCTTTAAGAGTACTTGGCCTTCTGGCTGTCAGGATCTATATTTGAGTATAGCTGGAAGTTCCTTCTTAACCTGTTGAGCCAGGTTGCTGGAGTCTCATCCTTCTCCTGTATGCCATCAAATGCTAACTTTGTGTTGCTGCCTCGAGGGATGGTTTCTTTTATTCCCCTAATCATTAGGGACCAGTAGTCTTTCATATTCCTCCTTCTCTCCTCTTGGTTTGGATCCCACCCAGGGTCTACCAAGGGCATTTTGTGGTCACCAGGAGGTCCTAGCCTGTTCTCTCTCTCCCAGATCTGCATTCCAGCAGTCCGGATCTTTCTGACTTCTTCGGGGCTAAAAAGTATGTTGATGATGGAGTTCAATTGGGGAGCTCCCCAGGATAAAAATTCCCATAGATTTTAGGACCTAGGAATTGGTCTACTTGGTTGGCTATGCCCACTGGGTCCTGTACCAGATTTCCTATCTCCTTCTTAAATCCCCGAACCTCAGATGCTGTTCCCTATTGTTTATTTTTAGTGGAGAATGAAATGTGAATGAGATACTTAAAAGGCAATGAACAGATACATTACTGTTTTATAGGGAAAAACTTGTGTGTTTGTCCTTTTTTAGCTTCTTTGCAGAGCCAGTATGCTATAATTAGATCCTAATTTTCAGAATACTCTACTAACCATAACTGTGTAGTACCAATAACAGTAATAATAAACTAGAAATGTTCCTGTTCTTGTTACTGTAAGAAACTTAAGTAGTTTCTAAAACTTACTCTCAGTTTTCCGTTGCAAGATTCAGACTCCTGTATAATTTCCTTCTACTGCATGACAGTATTGTCTAAGTGATTTGGATGAAAGATTAAAAAAACCTGATCGGTAAAGGGATTTTTTCCCTTTTGACACCAGAAAATTTTCATTTCCTTAACATAGGAAAGGATATAAAATCAGACATTTATCTTATGGAGCTGGAAAAACAAACTGTCTGGTAAAAGCCTATATATAATATGGTACCCTGTGGCTCCAGCTGAGACCACCACCTTCCCAAGAGTGTCTCCTCCACGAGAAGGGATGCATGGCTCAGGGTGCACCAGATGCTCACACTGTGTGATAACTTCCAAGGGTCAGCGAAAGAATGACAGGAGGGGTTCTCTGTGTGGTATTCTTGTGGGGCTTTATTGACCATGCACAGAAGGCAACCAGGGACAAAGAACCGAGAACAAAGGAGGGTACAGGTATTTAAACCAGGTAGCAAAGGGTGGAGCAACAGAGCTGAGGGCCAATGGGCTGAGGGAACAAGGGCGGAGTGGAGGTGGGTGAAGCCGCTGCTGATCCTAGCCTGGATATTAGGATTGGTGGCTTCACAGGACTCGGTGACTTACGCAGAAAGAAAAGCTGACCCAATTGTTCAGAAACTGAGAAGTTTTAAAAATGTAAAACAACAAACTGCAAGCCGAACAGCTTATAGTAAACGAACCGGGAAAGGTGGTACAGGGAGGCTAATTCTGTGCATGAGGGTGATGGCCAAAAGCAAGGGCCAGGGCAAAGCAGGGGTATTTATGAACTTAGAGGAGGGGAGAAGTTAGGGCAGAGTTTAGGGAGGGGATCCAATAAGGAAGGGCAATTAGGAATATTCAAGCTTTTGCACCAAGAAAGAACCAATGACAACAAGGAGAACAGGGAACTTTCTGGCAATGATTAACATACTGAACAGGAGGATTCTGGAGGTGATTTTTTTACTCACCCTTGCTGCAGCGGCTTTAAGCCTTGGTCATCTGCTCTTTTATTTGCGCTTAGCCCAACAGGGACTAAGGGTTAAAAACCAACTAGGATCCAGGGGAAGAGCGGCTAGGAATGGGGGCAAATAGGGAAGTCAGGAGCAGGGAACATTCTATAACTGGGGAGGAGAATAGGGGTGACATAACTGGGTAATTAACACAGAACTGCAGCGAACTGTGGGAGCACATCTCCATAACCTTTAGAGGGTTGCTTCCTTCCAGGACCTCTGGACCATGGCATCCTTCATTGACTCCTGGGATGCAACAGTATCCCAAATTTGAATGTTAAATTATGTTCCTATTCATAGCCCTTACACACATATTTGTTAGCAGATCATGTTTTGCAGTACAAGAAACCACACAGAAGTGCCTGCTGTACTTCCTGCTGAGGGAGATGCGACTATGATTCTGCAGGAGAAGATGTAAGAAGGTGTGTGAGTGAGTGAATGAGGCAGCCTCTAGACTCATCAATCAAGGCAAAGATAGAAGGTGACCACATGTAGGGGATAGTGGCAGGTATTGGCAGCCCAATTTCTGTGCTTTGTAACATCCCACTGCGGACTTCTGCTGTGGGGACAGGGACTGCTCATGTCTTCATCTCCTGCCTCACAGCCTGCTCTTGTGTAGTCATGTGTTGTACTGACTCTCTTGGATAGTCTTTCCAGAGCTTTGGGAGGCATGAGCAGCTTCACTATGAAAACAGGCTGAGCCTGGGGGAGAAATCTGGATGATTACTGTTGCTGTGGTCACTTCCAGAGCATAATTTTTATCTGCTCTGAAGATTTTTCTTATGTTCACCATTGTTCTCAATAAATGTCTTAAATTTGCATTTGCTTCCCAATGCAACAAAAGTGAGCCTGAGTCTGGTTGCTCACTTTAATGTGGGGGCCCTAGAGCCTACCTGAGAAGCAGAAATCTCCATGCCCTGGAGAGAAAGACCGTAAGTTGTGAGAGGGACATTAAGGGCATGGAGAAGAACGTCTTCCCCCCCGAAGTTCTTTGCAGTTTTATGTTAATGTACCCCAGTTCTGTTTCTCTGGTTGGCCTGTTGGTCTCTCCACCCCTTTTTCCCTTCTAAGTATGTTCCCTAGAATGTTCTCCCTTCCTGTTTACCCATTTGCACCATTTTGCCAGAGTGTCCTGAATCATGGTTTTAAAGAGTTAAGATTTTTGCTAAAAGGGTAGAAGCAATTTCCATGACCAAGATGTAAGTTAAGTAGGCAAATGGTAGATTAATGATTACTAGATGCTTAAGCTAGAGCTAATTATTATAATTGTTTGCTGATATGAGCTTGCATATAGAAGAATGTAGAATAAGTGAACTGTTATAAGAATAGATGGAAACCAGTGAGAACAATGGCTAGCACCTGGACTGTATACGAAGCATGGGGCCTTGAGGGTCACTGAGACCTGATGAAGACTCTCCTGACTTCACCCTTTGAGACTACTGACCTATTTCAAGACCACTGGCCCAATTCAAGAAAAGAACTGCACAGGTGTGAAGGACTAATAGCCTAATTTTAATATTGAATGGAGACGGGAGGTGCTGGACTTATGCATATGTATTGTGTGTAAGATCTTGGGAAATAAATAGATGGCAAGGAACATTGTTCAGGGCAGTCACGCCTTTCAGAGATGACTCCTGTGCAGCCCGCTGGTGAATAAATATACCACTTTCTAACTTTAATTAAAGTTGTTAAAACCTATATGATCACGGACAAAGTTAAATTTAATTTAACTTTGTCCGTGATCATATAGGTTTTTAACAATTCAGTCCCACCCCCTTTTACCCTATTGGTTGCCACCCTTTGCCCCGCCTTTGCATGGCCCCTGAGCCCTCAGCCCATTGGCCTTGATGCTCTGCTCCGCCCCCCTGTTCCCCATATTTAAACCTGGATCCTCCACTGCTCCTTGTCTTTGTCCCTGGACCGTTTGCCTGTGCTTGGAATAAACCTGCCCTGCAGTTTATAAAGACGGAATAAAGACCCTTCCTGTCTCTTCCTTGTTTGTTGCAAGAGTCTGCAGTGTGTGGTTTCTTCCCCTGTGAGTGAGCCACTGAAGTGGCTTTCTCCTGCTGGAGACACTTTCAGAGGATTGCAGCAATTCACCATTGCACTGCCTGCTGCAACACTAATACACATTGCACTAAAGTCCTTCACTTTCCATGTCCTAGCCATTATAAAATAATTATTTTTGAGTGGTTACATTATTTTTTGCAGCTGCTGTTTCTTTATCTTTTTATAGTACCAGCTTTTATTGGTCATGATGTGCTTGGAAAATAAGAATAATAATCATAAGGTTGTAAAGACTTCTTTAGAAATAGAATCTAAAACCGACTGGATTGTTTAACGTGTGTAATTTGTGAGTTTTCAGGTTTAGATTATGGATGCCACTTCATCTAAGCTTGAGGTTACCCCTGCTGTTGAGAATGAGTTTGACTGGATGACCTCCAGAGGTCTGACCTATATTGCTCTATACTTTTGATTTCCCAGGGATATGGACGGGGACCAGCTGGCTGGGAAGCAGCACTGCTGAGCACAGCCTGGGAAGCCTGGAGGGGTGCAAAAAGCTGAACATAGACCAACAGTGTGACCTGGCAGCAAATACTGTCAGCAGTTTCTTAGGCTGTATTAACAGCACACCCAGGAGATTAAGGGATTCAGCATTCATCAAAACACATCTGCATCTACCTTTGGATGCTTC
This sequence comes from Rhabdornis inornatus, assembly GCA_013397075.1. Classification (NCBI taxonomy): domain Eukaryota; kingdom Metazoa; phylum Chordata; class Aves; order Passeriformes; family Rhabdornithidae; genus Rhabdornis; species Rhabdornis inornatus. Next base: position 285,311 of record VWZS01010651.1, on the reverse strand, counting down.
AGATAAAAGGACAATAGAGCTAAATGGTGAAAATTCAGCAGAGAATTGTCAAAATACTCAGGGAGTTGAAGAATTTGTCCTGGGGCAGGGGCTGAGGGAGCTGGGCTTGTTTGGCCTGGCAAGAGGTGTCTCCATGGGAAACCTAGTAGCAGCCTGACAGTGCTTATGAGGAGCTTGTAAAAAAGATAGAGCCAGGCACTCCTGGTGGTGTGGTGTGAGAATGAGGGGCAATGCAGCTAAAGTGAAGCTAAAAGTTTGGGCTGGATTAAAAAAAAAAAAAAAAAAAAAAAAAATTTCCTCATGAGGACAGTCAAACAGTGGAAAAGGTATCCAGAGAGGTGAGATTCCTCTCTTTTGGAGATTTTCAGGACCTAGTATTTTGGTGTTCAGCAGGACAAAGGCATTTGCCAAAAGCCATGCTAGGAATCACCTTAGTTATGGTGATAAAAATTCACCTTCATTGCCCCCTGGAAGTCTTCATGTTAACATTACTAGAAAGTTCTTTGTTTCCTCAGTTGTCATTGGTTCCTCTTTGGTGCAGTAATTTTAATATTCCTAACCCCAGTTTATGATTGTCACCCTTCCCTCAGACTCTGTCCCTAACCTACCTTATAGAAGTTACTGTTTCACCCTGGCCCTCGCTCTCTCTGGTACATCTCTGATCTCTGAGATGGCCTTCTGTGACGTTTGTTGTTTTGCACATTAGAGCTTATTTTATTTTCAGGTCACTGAATTGTGCCCATCTCTCTTTTTATTTGCTGCCCTCAGAGTTTTGCTGGCTGTTCCGAGGTAACACCCGGCCATACAATCCAGGCCTGGCATGTTACAGAAGAGTTGAGAAGCAATCAGTTAATCCTCCTCCAGCTTTTTTTTGCAGTTTGAAGTTTTACAGATTCATAGGTTATTCTACAGTCTCATTCACTCATAATTGGTGAAAAATATCTCTAGCTATGTTCCTGACTGGATGGGGGTGTTGCTGTGGTGATGATGTTTTGAATTTTTCACACACCACTCTTCAATATGTGACATATGTACTTTAATTCAAGGTTGTTTCCCATAATAGCACACCAGTGCTGACAAGTTCACTGTTGGGAAGATTATGACAGAGGTTTTAGGTACTATTCTATACATGGATTTTATATGACACTTCTGTGTCAGAGATTCAGAATCTCTAAATCACCAGAGATTTTGAGTTATGAGGATTTTCCAGTTTTGTAGGTGTCTGTGATAGGGACAGAGATTTGCAGCTCCCCTATGAGCTGAGCTGTCATCCTTGTACAGGGAATTAACCTGTAGATGGAAGCTTTGAGGCACTGGAAAAGGAAATGTATGAGAGATAAATCAGCAAAAACATTTCGGAGGCTAGCACACAACATATCTGGAGAGCCTGTGAGAAAAGTCAAGTTGCACAAATTTAAGGTCAATGATGAATAATGCAAGAAAGAGACTACGTATAATATTTTGGGCAAAGACTAATTTTTAGAGATACAGAGAGAAGAATTGCAGACCTAACTCTTTAATTCTTAGTTGCAGGCCTTTTGTTTGCAATTCGAGGATTGTGTGATATTTGGATACATAAAACTGTATCTGTTTTTAAAATTGCCATTGGTCGAGAAGCACTGTCATGGGAGTAATTGTACATAGGGCATGTTGAAGACCTGTACAGTGCAAAAGGTAACCAGTTTCAATTTGAGCGTTATGGGGTTTTAGATTGGAAAACCCATGTTCTGTCCTGTTCTGTTCTGTTGAAATAAAGGAATTCAGCAAGAAATATGTCTGTCCAGTAACTATATCCTGTACTTCCTTTCTGGAAAAGTATTCTACAACTGGAGTTCCTCTCCTCCAACTCCATCCTCCCATTTTTATGTTCTATGTTTATGTTCTCCCATTTTTATGTTTTATGTGCCCAGTCTTTCCATGCCCTGCTTGTACTGTGAGAAAGTAAGGTAGTAGCCATTTGTTTAAAAAGAAGAGGAAAAAAAAATCATTATCCCCTGCAGTGCCTTTTTTTGGCATATTGGAAAATACAAAATGAGAAAGAAAAAGCACAGCAGAGGAAAGACAGTGACAAAATATGGTAACACCTGGAGCACTGCTAAAAACCTATTCTAGAGCTTGCATTTTTAATTAAAGGTCAGTGCTACTCTGTTTGCTGACCCCCAGACACAGCAATATGAGGAATGGCAACATTCACCCTTTTGCAGTGTACATTGTAGCATCGTTTCCTTGTACTGCTGTTTTCTCTGGTTTCCATTTAAATTTACCTTTCTTAACAGTCTGTGGTTTCAAAACAGGCTTTCCTAGTATGTTGCCAGATGCTGTATTTACATCAGAATGGGTAACACGCATTCACAGAGGGACAGGGAGGGAAACTGTTTCACTGTTGTCCTAATGAAAACGGATAAATATATGATCGTATGGAAGTAGCTCCTCTGCCTTCCTTGCTCCTTATCCCTGACAGAGTCAAACTACTTTATGGCTTCACTGTGTCATTAGCTGTTGCTAGGAGAAAGATGCAGGCAGAGATCTTTTCCTTGAAGATTAAGTCTAGGCTTTCACCACTAGCAGCAGATAGGCAATCTTCCAGATGCCATGAACCACTGGAATTAACTGTCTCTCACCAGGACAATATTGAGTCAAAGTCAGGGCTCTAGCATTATCAAATCTCATCGGCTTAAAAAATGCCCATGTGGAGACTCCAGGGTATTGGGATGTTTTCACTGGGAGAGTGGTTAATCTCCCTTTTCCAACACATTTGATTATCTCAAGAGGGTCCTCTGGTCTCTTCCGGGCTTCAGAGACTTTGTGTTGAGCAGTGCAGTAGCCTTGTTTTTCTTCTCACAGACAAAATTCTTCAGTTCCCTGTAACAGAGATGGATATTTCTGGGTTTAGCAGACTTAGCTTTTATCCCTATTTTTCAAATGTTGCCTTCATTTTAATTTTAACTTCATGCAACATTGACTTGGTAGGGTGGGACTCTGCAGGGATGGCCTTTGTGACTTTGCAGACTGCTATCAGATCATTCAACCTTACAATGAAATTTTTGGTGTTTTCATTGACTGAACTCACCTGAATTGGGGTGTTGACCATCCAACAGCTGCCCTTGTTTTTGTTCTTCCGAACTGAAAATATAATTGTGTTATAAGAGCACTTGCATTGATGGGTTAAATACTGTCTTAGAGTTGTCCTCTTTGGAAATAGAAAGGCCATGTATACTTTTTTAATTTATTTTTTTTTTAAGATCCTTAAGCTTGTGACTGGTCTCCTATTGACTTTCCTGATCATTTTGGATTTCCTTCAACTATAGAGGAAGGACAAGGTATATAAATATTTCCAGATCTGTTGCTTGCAAATAGCTGGAGGACTTCAGAGTTGCTGAATTCTTGCTTTAAAAGCTGTAGTTTGTGTCCCCAGTAACCCTGGTACTCTGGATTGCATCTCAGTGTGAAGTTTTCTGCTTAGTTCAGGAGAGAAACCACAGTGTGTGCACAGGCTGTGTGCCCACAGTGTGCTCCTTGTAACTCTGGGCATGGATACTCAGCACATTCATACCTAGGAGAAGTGATGCTGCTCAGTAAACCATTAATGTAGATTCAAGTTAAGTATGTTCAAGTTAAGTATGTTATCCTTAGTTAATTAACTCAGAAGTTCACCCTCACCAGAAGTTCACCAGAAGTTCACCTGGAGAAAAAAAAGTCTTCTGAGAAGTCTGAAGAAGAAGGCCTAAGGCAGAAGGTTGAAAATATCTGTGAGACTTTCTTTCCATGGAAACATTCAGAGAGATATTTGATTTAGCTTGTTTCTGTGTAAATTGAGGGAATGAAATACTTGTCTGTGTGTTTGACGGTTTATCTGATCTGTTTAACATATAAAGGGAAAATCGGAATAGTAGTTTTAGTATCTATTAACTACGAATCTGCTGGGTTGGGTTTTTTTTTGCAGATATCAGAGCATTTTTAAAGGCTTACCTCTACTTTTGGTGGGTTTTATTTAGTGCTGTTACAAGGCTAAGGTTGTTACAGGAAAACCTTCCTTCTTTGGACAGTGGACTTTTATGGACTAACTGGTACAACATTTTTGTTTGTCAGTAGCAGATTCCTAGGGAAGAATATACGAACAGGACAATCAGATAGTGATACTTGCCCAGTAAGTTCTCTCTGTATCTTGCAGCTCTTTGCTTTGGAATATTGAGAGCTGGAAGAAATTCTCTGTGATTGAGATTTGAACTGAAGTTGCTAAAGGCTCAGTGCAAAACATTAACCAATTCCTGGTGAACACCGGAAAGAGGTTTAAAGAGTGTTGGTTTCCAAATACACGGTCAATAAACCCGATATTGCCCAGCTGGCTGTAAGTCCGAGGGTACTTCAGTGCTGATGGAAGATGGGGAGGAGAAACCGGCATCCAGCACCGTTCTCCTGTTAAAAAGCAGCGGCAGGTGGCGCTCCGGCCTTGCTTTTCCTCAGGACATCGCTGTTTCACCAGCACTGGAGCCGTATTCACAAAACATTCAGATGGAGGAAGTTTTCTTCTACAGATCCTCATCATAATAAAAAGCCCAGCACACCTCTTAAGTGTGTGGAACAGTGCCTATGCTTCCCACAGGCATTAGTAATTGCTCTTTTAGCCCCTGCTGTTAAATTTTTTTTGTGGGTACAAAGATGCTGCAGACTTCTATAGGACCTTACTTGTTAGGGAAAAATGCAGGCAGGGTCGTTTACTTTAAAGGTTAGGAAAGCAAAAGAATGTCACCACTAAGACTTAAAAACTGTGTTGGGTATTTCTGTGGAAACACTGAAAACTGTTTTGTTTTTCTGAGTGTCTGCTATGAGCCAACAGCTACTGCAAGTGTGTCTGTCCCATGGACAGTCTGCTGTGCTGTGCAGAGAAACAGCATCTGCTTTGGTTCATTTGTGCTGTGTCCTGCATCTGTTCCTGCTACCACTATAAAAAGGAAGTCTGTATTTGGAAGATGGGAGGGCTGTTGAATAGGAGGGCAGTAGCCAAGTGACTCCAAGCTTTCTAGCCATGCCATACATACAAATCTAATCACTCACTGTGCTTATCTATTTGTGCCCTATGACATGCCTTATGAAGTGGAATTTCTTTGAAGTGTACTTGGTCACTGCTGCCTTCTAAGCACATTGATTAACCTAAAAATAATTTGAGATTTATGGGGACAAAGAAGTTCTGGTCAGAGTTCTGATTGCTTGTGAATTCTGCCATGTTCCCTGATGCAACTTAAAATGTAGACCCCAGTTGCACTTAGTTTCTTTGTTGAGGCTGGCTCTGGAACTTCAACTAGCTTCACACAACTGGAGAATCTCCATGGGGTGATGTGATGGACAATAGAATCCTGGCATAAAATTTAGTTTCACAAAGGAGGGAAGAGCTAACTTTCTTTCCAAGAAGAATGGTTGTATTTTTAGGTAAGCAGTAAATCCTTCTTTAGTTTCCTGGTTTTGAATATATAATGCTCAAGTGTTTGGCTAAACCAGGTTTTGGCCATCACCATCTATTAGGTGAAAGCAGATTATTACACAGAGGTACTGTTGGGCTGCATTCACAAGAATCCAAGTTCCTTGTATTCTCTAAACACTTATGATGATGGTGTAGGGAGAAACTCCCCTAAAAATGAACGGAGTAATTCCTGTCTTTTGGAGAAGGAAAGTTTTGGTAAAGAATGGGTTAGCATGCTGTGCACAGTGGAATAAGAATTGGGGTTTACTCTGGGGATGGACATGTGCCTCTCTGGCTTATTGAGATGCATTTGAAGATTATGGAAAATCCTGTATTAAACCAGTCTTGTTGAATTCTTGTATATATTGTCAGTGGGATTAGTGCTGAAGTGCAGCCTGACCTTTTTGTATGCCCATTTCCCTGTTCAGAGAATGTTCTGGTAGGAAGAAAAGTTCAGTCTGAGTATGTGCCCAAATGTAGGCAATATGCAGACATGGAAAAATAAATATCCTAGAACTTAAGTGCACCTGAAAAATGGGACCTGAAACCTGTATTATATAAAGTTCTGTTTGTTTTTTTTTTTTTTTTCTGTGATAGCTAAATGTTTGTTTTGTAAATTGCAGAAGTATTTTTGATTTCCCAGTATTGGTCTCCTGGAAAAGAGACTGCTGTTAATAACTCCTGGTTTGAAGAGTTTTCTATTATGAACAGTGAAAATATGTGTTAATTGCAAGTACCAAAGGCATAAAGAAAGTGCCTGGTTATAGACGTTTAAAAATGGACTTCTAATTAATGCTTCTTTAGACTTCTAATTAATGCTTCTGTGGAAAAAAATAGATAAATAAAAAACATTTCATGGAACATACCTGAATGCTACTGATTGAATAAGCAGGTAATAAAAGAGCAATGGGGTTTTCAGGTCTTCACATTTTCTTGGGAAACTATGAATAGTTTGGCATTGGTGTACAAAGAAAACCCATAGTAAATTGAAAAAAAGTAGTAAGATAGACTGCAGTTCCATTGTAAGATAGACTGCAGTTCCATTGTATTGACATTAACTGTAAGCAATCTTAGTCATAACTTTTATATTGTATTTAGTGGATTTACAATGTAATGATTAATGGGAGATGCAAGGCTGAAACAATTTTAGTAATTAAAGTGTTTAAAAACGGAGTTAAGATATTTGCTACATGTATGACAGTGAAAATGAAATAACATCTGATAGGTAGTATTAAGCAAAAACTCAATATCAAAGGAAAAATTTTAGGCATGGGATGGGAACTTGAATTGCAATGTCAGAAAATAAGAACTATTGACTTACTGTATTGATTATTTTAAAAATGTGTGTGCATGAAAGTTGGAGCACTTGGGATTCTCTGCTAACAAGAAAGTTTGAGAGAAATGTGTTAATTACAGAGAATACTTTTTTCTTACAAATGTTTGCTGGAACTAAGAACTATTAATTTAGGCTGTACTAGTAAGAGGTTTGACTATAGTAGCTGAAGGTAGTCCCTTCAGGACTTTGTCCCTTGAAGGACTACCACAAGCTTTTCAGGCAATTCACTTTTATGGGAACCATGTGCAAGACCTAGTCAGCTTTCTGATTTTACTTTTTGTCTCCAGGTGCTCTCTTTAAGAAGATTTTTTTGGGGATAAACCTAAGGAGGAAGATTCCAGTGTAGGGCATTTGCTAAGTAAACACTTGTAATGTACCTTGTAATGTATCTTTTCCAGACAGATGAGTAAGCAGCGTGTCCAACTGATGTTCCTACTCAGTCAGGGTGCTGGAGGTTTCCAGTTTTACATAGTTTTCTATGTATTTGAAAATAAAAAATTGGTTGTACCTTGTTTTGTCACCCATCTTCAACATGTATTTCTAAATACTGGAAAATCACTGGTCTAGAGAAATGACGAGTATAATTAAGGATTTTAAAGGTGGCACCGTTCCCTCACATGATTTTTTAAAATTTCTGCTGAATGCTATGAATGTGACATCTCCATCTCTGGGTATTTTCAAAACTTGAGTGAACAAGGCTCTGAGCAACATGACCTAACCCTGAAGTTAGCCCTGCTGAGAGTAGGAGGTTTGATTGGATGGCCTCCATGGTCCCTTCTTTCGTAAATTTTTGTATTACTGTGAAGATTCCGTTTCAACTGTTAAAATACTTGTTTTATAAAGGACAAGGTAACTCAGTTGGATTCTGACATAAACTCTTGGCATAAGGCATATATAACTTTTTTTTTTCCCATAAACTAATACTTTAAGAATTTTTATCCTTGATTTTTTTGAACAAGAAGAGTCCCTTCTGCAGAGTTATATGTTTTCTTTCTCCTTTAGGATGAACAGCATTTCTTGAATAAGATTTTTTTAAAGAAAAGACTTTTACAGCTAAGTCAATACCCATGAATCTGCCTTTATTAGACATGAAATATTCCATTTGCTTTCCATGCCTATCTTAATTATTTTCCACTCTTTTATATATATATATATATATACATATATATATATACACATATACATATACATATATATATATATATATATATATATATTATACACATATATATATACATATATATATATATATATATATATATATATATATATATATATATGAGGACACTTATGCAGGGAGAGGGTTCAGTGCTTGTTTTTTGTGATACATTTGACAATACCACAAATTTCATACCAAGGGGCTGTACCCAAAGAAGCCATTTAGGAGTTAGTGTTTGAGAAGGGGTGGGAGCAAAGACTTTGGTGAGGACACCACGCAGATTGAGGGCCTTCCAGGATCAGACTCCAGAGGAGGAGGAGCTGCCACGGTGACAGCCATGAGTCAGCTTCTTCAGCCTCACCAAGGAGCCTTTAAACAGATGTGTGTGCTCACCTTAGAGAAAATGCAGTTTCTGATAATCCTGCTGAAATGTGTCGTGATAGTTATACCCACTGACTCATCTCAGCAGTTGATCAGACACATGAGGTGTTGGCAGTGACAGTCCAGTGTGTATCAGTTCCTCAAAACACTGGCAGACTCAGAGCTTGAGTAGAGCCTAGACCCAGGTGAAGACATTCCCAGTCCTTCAGAGCCTAGACTGAGAATTGTTGGCATCATTTTAGAAACTGTGAGGCTTTTATAATAGATAACACATTAACTTGGAAATTACTCTGGCAGTTCTTAAGCACTGCTTTTACTGAAGTCAAATGTTGCCATAAAATAATAGCAAGGGCTGTTTAGGATTACACTTAAGGATTACATTTTAAAGGCTGTTATGGGAATTGAAAATAATTTATATAAAAATTGCAATGTTAAAGCTGAAGGAACAATTCAAAAGCTAAGTCTATAAATGCTATTCTGGCAATTTTTTGTCATCAGGATGAAGTCGGTATCACTGTCAGTTCAGGAAAAGTGAGAAATTTCTGTGCATTTTGTAGTTTTACCCAATGTCACCCAAAGGCTAACAGTACAACCCAAACATACACTGAGACAATGACAGATTGTAATTACTAATGTTTCATCCTGAATAAACCCACACATTCTCTTCTTTCCTTGTAATGAGAGGGTAGTTCTGAATTTTCTTGGTGGGGAGAAGGGATGCATCAGAAGTTATCTATTTCTGCTAGCTTGCCTAAAGCAAGCTCAGTACTGTAAAATTTAAAACAGAAAGCTATGAGAAAACATGGGAGAGGAGATCAGCACAATGTGAACAACTGGCAGCTACCCAATTATCTACAGTGTCTGGTATTCATAGCACCCCAGTTTCAGTGGTTGTATCATTGTGAGTGAGATGAAGTCATAAAGCATTAAAAAGTGACTTGATTTTTCTGTGATAATTTTAATAGGGTACTGAGGATGGGATGCTGTTGTGATTTAAAGTAACAGCTTATTAAATGAAATGTAGTGTACTGTTGCCAGCTCTTTATTCTTGCAGAGGGGACATGGATTAATGTTAGATGTTGAAGATTTTACACATTCTGGTACTGGACAGGAACCTTTCATTGCTAAAGGAGTTCAGAAACATGAGAGGCACTAACACATCTGGGGCAAGATGAAGAGGAGGTGGCAAAAGCCAGAGTGTGGTACACAGGAGGTGAAGAAAAGAAAGCGAAAAGAAAGCAAAGAGGAAGCATTCTTAAAGGACTAGGACAAAGGGCTTAGAAGCAAAACCAAAACCAAAAAAAGACTGAAGCATCAATGGATTAAAACTAGCTATCCCATGAGTGATTTTCAAATATATGCAGCGCTCCAGAGCTGCCAAGTACCAAAGAGAATAAATGCTTTAAACAGAAAGAAGATGGGTAGGGAGGGCTATGGCTGCATAGTGCCATGTTGCAAGATTTTTGTCAATGTAAAATTGACACTTCTGGAAACTTCCATTTTCCATCATCATTCACTTTTCCATGGTCAAGCACTGTGGTGGGTTGACTATGGCTGGCTGCCTGGCACCTACCCAGCCACTGTCATTCCCAGTCCTCAAAAGACAGGAGGAGAAAATAGGATAGAAAACCTCAAGAGTCAAGATACAGACAGGGAGATGGATTACTGAGCAATTACCATCAAGGGCAAAACAGACTCACCTTCAGGAAAATTAATTTATTGTCCTTTAGAGTTGGATGGAGAGAAATAAAGACAATAAATGAAAACACTTCCCTTCTATCTCGTCTTCCCAGGCTCAATTTCACTCCTTCTTTCCTGGCTTCTCTATGTCCTTCTTTCACACACTGAACAGTACAGGATGGGGAATAAGGACTGTAGACAGTTCATAACAGTTCATCTCTGTGCCTCCTTCCTCCAGGTCTCCCTTGCTCCAGCATGGCTTCTTTCATGGGCTGTAGTCTTTTGGGATAAACCCACTTCTGCATGGCCTCTCCAGTCTGCAGTTCATTCAGAACACATCCATCTGCTCTGGCATGGTGTCTGCCATGGCTGCAGTGTGGATATCTGCTCCAACATGATCATCTGTATGCTGCAGGGTGGCAACCTGCTCCCCCATGGTCTTCTCCATGGACTGCAGGGGAATCTCTGCTCCAGTGCATGGAGCACCATTCCTGCCTGCTTCTTCTCTCACCTTGATGTCTGTAGGGCTGTTTCTCACATGTCTTCCCTACCATTCTATTGCACAGAATGGTTTTTGCCCTTCCTTAAATGTATTCTCCCAGGTGCCACCATTGTGACTGTGGGGCTCAGCTATGCCCTACAGTGGATTGGTTGGAGCCATCTGGAACTTGATGTGTCCCACACAGGATAGCCCTGTCCTCTGCTCACAGTGGTTCTTCTACATCCCCTACTGTCCAGCACCTTGCCATATAAACCCAGTACAAGCATCATGACACCTCTAGCCACTTTTGTCAAAAAATGTAGGAGACAGAGAGGATATATATGTTGTCATTACATGCTGGGCCATGTCTGTTTGAAAAATAGCAGTGTCTATTGTCTTCCCTATGGCCTAGATCTGAAAAATACAGCAGTATTGTTATTTTTTCCAAATGGGGACAAACGTAATTGATGGAGTCATAGTGTTTATCTGCATCTTATCTGGTTGATAGGACAAATCCCCTCTCTCACTGGGTAATACAACCTTACCTGGACTGTGAAAGATCGCATTGCCAATTCAGGCAGGCACTTTTCTTGTGCCACGGCATGATGGAGCATTCCTTTGGTAGTCTTTCTGCAGGCAGAGATGGCTGTGAAATTTGTAAATGCCAGTGTTTTGAACACTTTGTGAGTAACTGCAGCCTGATTTACTCTTTGTTACTGATGTGAAGATGCAAGAGAATGATGTTACTGTGGCTACAGTTTCTGCAACAATTGTCCTCCCAGCCTACAGGAACTGCTTGTAGTGCATGTAAGGCACAGGAGGAGCTCAGAATCTGAAATGCTATTTTCAGCCTTTTTAGTAACAGCGGTGATAACTCTCGCCATGATTTAAAAAATCTATTAAATAATTGTTAGTGAAGTGCCATTTTAGGAGAAAAAAAACACCTTGTAAATCCGTGCTGGTTTTCACAGGCAGTACTGTGATGTTTTGTTTCTGATTCAATTGCTTTCTGGCTTCTCTTCCAGCCTTTGATGAATCAGAACCCATGCAAGGACTGGCATTGTTGTATGTGTGAAATAAGAAATTCCCTATTTTAGGAAGACATAGATGCCTTTTTCATAATTGCTATAATCTCTTCTGAAGGATAATTTATGGATGTAATCTCATAACAAAACTACACATACGACAGCTGAAACTGCATAACCTTTGCTGGGAATAATATAAACAAACCTCTGTAGGACAGGGAGAGGAAAGGATTTCTAGCGCTAACAGTGTGTATGGAAATCTGCATGGCATGTTCTTGATATTATGGCCTGAATAACAACAGCTGATACAATAGGAATATGAGTGAGTGAATGGAATACCCCAAACAAACTATTTTAAGGGGTGTTTGCCCAAAAATCTGATATTGCTAGGAAGAAAGTAACAATGATTGAGTTTGCTTTGGATGACCTTCATTATCATTAAACTATAACAAAGAAATTATCAAGATACTTTTGGGAAAATAAATTAATTTGAAAACTACAAAAAGCTTGGAATGTTAAAAAAACAAAGCTTGAAAATTTGTGATTGTGGAGAGAGATCTTGGAGTTAGTGGAAGAGAACAACAACTTAGTCAGATGCCACAGGCATCCAACACAGACCCACTCCTTAGGTGTTGTGACATGCTTTTTCATCAGTGTGTCTTGGCAGATTGTAAGGACATACACATAAAACTAGAGAACCCATATCTTCATCAGCAGCTATGGGTGAGGTTACATGGTGTGGATGCAGTAAGAAATACATGTGTCATTTGAACAGGAGCTCCAGAGAAGTGGTGAGAGTGTCAGGGAGGATAACATACCCACAGTGTGTATTAGGGGAATGCAGGTCTCCTTTTAAAAGCAGAAGTGACATTGGTACACAAAAAGTTTGCATTTCAAGGTTAAAAAGAGGAGCAGAAACAGGAGCAGAAAGAGGAGTGTAAGATCAGCAGAGAGAACATTCTGGTACACAGCTGAAAAAATCAAAAGGATGGAAAAAACTGGGCAAATACAACACAGCAGTTGACAACTAGTGCAATGCTGGAACACATCATTACAGAGAAGGAGGAAAAGCCATTCAGTACTTTAGATGATTGCCATCCAAAAAAGAACTGCATAATTAGAAAATTACAGTTAAGGGGAGCTTTCATGAAAACACATATTGGCAACACCTCAACGCCTCCCCCCCAAAAAGACCCAAACAACCAAACAAAAAACAAATCTCCCAAAGTCATCATTGTAAACATAAGCAATCTTAATGAAGAAGAGTAGGTGTGCCAAAAGAAGGTGCTACCAGTTCAGATGAGCAGTATTGTAAAATATGTGAAGGAAGAGAGCAGGGGAGGTAAGGGGATTCCTTTGAGTGGTGACGGTTTTCAGAAAGCTTGGACAGTGAGTGGTGAGGTAAAGGCAAACCACTGCTCTGCTTTTAGAAAGCTGGAAGCTGTTTGCAGGAGGAGATCTTACATGCAGCTGCTGAGATAAAGTGTTTATATCTGCCTCTTCCTTTCTAGCTTTTTCCTTCCAGCAGTCCAAATTTTAGCAGCAGGGCAAAAGGGAAATCATTTTAATGAAACAGGAGCAAAGCATAATTCTTACTGAAACTAATCCCAGCTGCTTGAATAACCAAATGTCTACTAAAGGTGATTTTCTCAACCCCTTTATTTCAGGAAAAAATGCATGTAACAGCACTCTGAGTATTTTCACCTGTACTTGGCTCTTTGCAACAATTATGTGTGTACTTATGTCTACTTAGAGAAGAAAGCTACCCTGACCAGAATAATCTCATTCCTTTGTTGGCCAAAGATAAAGTATAAATATAGGAAATGTCTCCCTGCAACAGCAATTCACTGTGTAAATAACTCTCCTGTCTTAGCAGGGAGAGTGTTGGAGGCCAATTCCCCTCTCTAGAAGAGGACCATCCTAGTACAGTGCTCATGTTCTAAACAAGATAAACTTAGCATTAGCACATGAATGCCTGAGGTAACCTGGAGTCTACTGCTAAAGATTATATATGAGATGCTTTTTCAGTACAGATGCTCCAAATACCTTTATAATCTCATTTGGATTTACAGGGTTGTGTGGCTGTTAAAAGAGAACGATACCATTTAGTGATATATAAATTTACTTACTTGCTAGGACAGGTGGAGGAGGTGGGTAGCAATACCTGCTCTATGAGCAGACCTCCTCCCTCCCACCAATATGCACATGTACGTGGGAATCAGAGCTTCAGCCCCACCAGCCCGGTGTAGACCTGTTAAGTTCCAGTGCGGGATCAAGGTACTTGCTCTGACTGGTTCTGTACTACAACCACAGTGGACAGCTCAGCTCCTGCAGGTGGTGGTTCCTGTCCTTGAACTTTTGCTTCTCTCTATGTTAGACATCTGTGTGTTACGACTTTCTTTCAAGCAGATAGTGCCATATTATTTATTTCTTTCTAATGGCTTTATTAATCTTGTAGCCTCAGACCAGCTCTTGAACTTCCTTCGTCACTGAGGTGAACCAGGTAGAGGTTGCTACCAACTGTGGTTTATCTAACTTGTCAGGTTCTGCACTGGTGTGTTTCAGAAAAATGGGTATATGTGTTATCCAAGTTGAACCAGGTGAATCTGATCACCTTATGCTGCAAGCAACAAACAGCAGTCCATTGCAAGGTGATCTGTGTTTCTGCTGGGTAGTGTGACACCTGGAAAAGGTTTAAACCAATTGTCTGCAAAGTCTCTGGGTTGTTCCTCTGGAACCTTTTGCCTGCTTGGCCTGTGGGTTATTTAAAATTGCTGGTGGTCAGATAAGAAAATCACTTTAGAATTGAGCCATGAAATTGATGGAAAAGCCTACAAATCAGTGTCTTGGATGTTCGGTTATGTAACCTCAAGTCTGCTAAGATGTCTCCTCGAAAAGCTGAGGAAACACTGGCTGCCTTTCAATGATCTTCGTCACCTTTTTAGGCTTTCTTGACATGAGAGGGAGGTGTATGATCTGTAGATATTTCCAATACTGTATTTCTATGAGTCATTGCTAGGAGAATGCAAGCTGGTGCCCTACCCCCTGAAGTGCAGTGTCCTGTGTCCTCACTACAGAAGGGGCATCGCATGTGGGCTCCAGTGTGCAGCTTCACTCCAACAGGAAGAGCACCTTTTCTTATGTGAACCAATTGTCAGAGATTGGATTAGATCAACGTCTGGAGTCATCTTGGAGCGCCGGTGTTTGCATCCGGCAGGAGGGGCAGGCCGGGCTCGGCCTGGGTGAGGCAATGCCCTGTCCCGCCCCCAACCCCCAGCTGTCCACCAATCACATGCTGGGATGGTGCAAACCCAGCTTCTGATTGGTAGAGCTTTCCATCACTCACGGACCAGCGGTGCCAGTACAGCTTCTGATTGGCCAAGCATCCAGAAGTCCCACCTGAGGGGCGGCCCATGGAGCACCAGGGGATCAAAAGGGGCAGACCATGAGGTGGCCATTCTGGACCCTGCCTTCTCTTGGGTTCCACACAGGAGCCCAGGAGTTGGTGGCTATTATATGTGTTTTTTTTCTGTACCATTTCTGTCTTTCTCTTTGTCCTCATTCTCTTTACATGGAACATTTTTGGGTAACTTAGCATCTCATAGGTTTAAAAGTTTCTAGGTTGAATGGACGCAGTTCATGTTAATTTACTATTGAATTTTGTGTTAACAATATTATGTTAATATAAATTAATATGAAGCTTATGTTAACTTAATATTGCTATAATAAGTGTTTTATATTGAATTTAGTGCTGTATTTACTCCTCTGCCAAAGTTCCTTAATTTTCTATATTTTTACCAGTAAATTTCTGTGTATTTATAACCTCTTAACCTCTTGAGAATATCTGGTTGGGATTTCTCCTTGCACCAAACTAGAGTAAAGGAACCTTTGGTTTAACTCCTGGTTATGTAACACCAGTATTGCCTGCTATTGCAATGCATATAACTCCAGCTGTGGTCACACTTAGAATGACCTAAAAAGGTAATACACCTACACCTAAAAAGAGTCTATGTTGATCACTAAGCTGCTGACATAGATGCTGTTGGAGTGCTTCAGATGGCACTTAACTCCTTTTTTCAACTGCAGAGTCATGCCCCATGCAATTTCTTCTGGTTCCCAAGAGACTTTCCACTGTTACTGTGTCCTTGGATGTTGTCCTTCCATGCAGAATGGATGTCTTGGGCTTTTTAGCATTATCAGCCACAGGAACTCTTTCTTGTTTCTCAGAAGGGTGGAGGAAGGAGGTGAGGAGGAGAAGGATCAGGGGCTGTCTGGCATTTCCAAACTTGCAGGGGATGGCTATGAAGAGAGCTCATAGAACACTATACTTGGCTACTTAGGCAGACAAAAGTCTTTGAAGTCTAGGCTTGAGGTTTTTATCTTCAGTTGCAGCTTGAAAAAGGTGGCTGGCTGTTTTTGTGCTGCCTGCTTCAACTGACCAGAAGATAAAAGAAGGCTGAGCATACTATTGCAAGAGGGAGAAAGAGCTGTCAGGTGCACATGTATAATTCTGAAGGATGCTGAAAGGCACTTCGGCCACATGATCTGTCCATGAGGGCACTCCTGTATAAAGACCTTAAGTGCAACAGCACTACATGGATTGGTAAGTGGTGATAGGACAAGTTGTTTCTGAAGTGTTACAAACTGTTCTTTGTTCCTTGACTTGCTTTTAATCCCTGCAGGAAGAAAGCCTAGTTTTTCCCTGTTGCTGCAATTTTATAAAATTGTGCATAAATATTTTCCTGTTTCTTTCATGGCCATTTTGTGCATAATCTGCCCCACCAGAAAAAGCTAGATGTGCACTAGTTCTGTGCTGCTCTGTTAATGTGACTCATGTGGTATTTCAAACTAAAAAAGTGATACTATTTCCATCCTTCAACAGAGTTAGAACCTGCAACTAAGCAATATATAGCACAGCTGCTGAACTGCAGAGTATTGGTGATAACTTGAAAGTACAGAATCTCTGAGTATTTTGTTTTACAAAGTTCCTTTTACAGTGCATCACCTCCTGTGCATAATTCAAAAAACTTAATAGGATGCAATCATTGCTTCTGGTGAGATGGAAAACTGACATGGGCTGTCTTCAATTGTCCACAAGTTTTCAAAGACCCATTCCTCAAAGAACTGCAGCATAGATGTATTAAATAAAAAATGTAAACATTTTGAAACCTTCTGCTTTCAGTGATTCAAGCTGATGATGTTAGTGTTGAGATGTCAGTGCTATAATATCAATATGGCTGATGAATTAAAATGTTTTATAAACAAGTTGTTGTGGGTTTTTTTTTCCACCCCCCC
>VWZS01010651.1:253844-268488 GCA_013397075.1 Rhabdornis inornatus | reverse complement strand
CCCCCCCCCCCCCCCCCCCGGAAGATGTACTTATGATCATCATCTCTTTTACATATACAGTGATCTGTGTGAGGTTTTATGCACCTTGTCAGGAACTAGGCTTTCTATACATTTTTTGAATTGAAAAATAATGGATCTTGACAACATGTTATAAACCAAAGTTTTATTGAGGCAATGGGAAAGATGACCAGTGGCATAGCTACATGGAACCCAATAGCAACACGGCATCCTTAGTGATGCCATGGGTTTGGACTTCCAGGGACACTTGGTGTTGGAATCATCTGGCCACAGCTGCTGATTGTGGAAATGACTTTTGCAGGTGAGTAGGAATCATGTTGCCCCTTGGCTCCACTAGTGGCGCTGTGATGTGAGAGAATCCTCCCTTAGATGAATAATGTGTGTGGTATCTTGCCTGTGCTGCCCATGTCAGCCAGGGCAGGGTGTTGGCCCCCTGTCAGTGTGTCTGATACTGGTCAGGCCAGGGTGTCACCAGTCTGGCTGGGCTGTCCATACTGGGCAGAGGCTGGGTGTCAGGAGTGAGGCTTTCTCTGTATGAAAAGAGTGTAAGTATAAGCTCTCAATTCCTTGTCAATGCTTAAGCCAGCAATTCACGAGAAAGCGTATAATAGAGTTGGAATAGGGGTACAAGAGGTAAACTGTTCATTAATAATGGGAGAGTATTTTGGGTTGCTTTTCCATACTTGCAAATGTTTTCCTTATTTTCTCTCTACCCTTCAAGTACTGCACTTCTTTCTTTCTACTGTTACCCAGGGAAGATCTTGATGAATCCTAGCATGTGCAGCTGACTTCTAGGGACTGAAACAGGAGCTTAGATAATTCTTGTCAATTTTCCATCTAGAAGAATCCGTTGATGTGTTTTTCCAGATCAACTGAAGGCAAGAGGTTTTATAAGAACAATGGGCCAAGTGAAGGATTCCTACCATAGAAAAGAACAAGCAAGTGTACCATAAAGGACTGTTAAAGAGCCAGATTTTTTAAAAAACTGTTTCAACCAAGTTGCTTTTGATAGCTTCCCTAACTCCAAGTTAAGAAGTTAATTCATTGACAAACTCTGGTTAAACTGACATTTAGAACTAGGTCAAAAGGAATTTAAGCCAAGCAACTTGCCATTACCCTTTCAAAAGCCTTGTGAAGTAAAGATATACAAGTTTTTAGGAAATATAAAAAACTTGAAAAAAAAAAACCAACTTCAGTCATGATTTATAAAAACACATTTATTTGCTCTAAAATGCTATGTATTCATTCCACCCTCACCAGAATGAAAATAATCGGATGTTAATTTGGATGCCAGAAATGTTTTCAGTTCTGCTTCAGAAAGTATTATTAAAACTTGATGTGATCTAATGGCAAGCATAGGCAGCAAGTATTAATAATGCTGGAGACCTAGCATAATCAAGTTGTAATAACTGTTTCCAAAGGGATCTTTTTTGTCTTCTCTGCAGAGTTCAATTTTCTATCATAGACAGGACAAGAGCATCTGAGCAATAGGAAAGATCAGCCTCCCAGGTATGACAGCTGTGTCTGCTCCTACTTTCAAGTTATGTTCCTTCTTCTTTTTCTGGTGACATATGTCAGATGAATTAATGACAAGTACTAGACCTCCAGTAATAAGGAAACACTTTTTTTTTTTTAATATCTCTGTTTACTTTAATGCAGATATGTGTGCTTAGTGTGACCCTGGCATGGAGTTGAGTGTAGATAATCATGACAGGGATGAACTCACATTTCAGATAACAATTTTAGATAGATTCAGTAATCTGGCCCAGTAGCCTGAAAACCCTAGTTGGTAAAAAAATACCCCAACTTTTCAAGGGCAAGATCTTCTTTTGTATATAAGTACGAAAGCAGTCAGACATTTGTAACTTTCTACTGCCCTGAGGGTTTGGACCACTTAAAGAGAAATCTGTCACTTTGCAAGCCTTCAAGAGCAGGAACAAGAAATTGCTCTTATCAGGCTGGATCCAGGAGACATCTCTTGGATGAATAGTCTTGATGCTTCCTGAGGTTTATGTTCATATTTACATGAGCACTTGCTACCTCCTGCACAGGAGAGAATTACCAGTTTTGCAGTCTGGATCAGATGTGAATTATAGGGTACTCTCTGAGACCACATATGAGAAGGTTATGAAAGAACACAGATGAAGGAACATCCTGGATTTTACTTAGATGGAAGATGTTTACATACTTTCAGACTGTGAACCTATATAACTCAGAATGCTGGAGAAGACTCAGTCATAGTGATACCTGGAAGAATATGTACGATCCCTCATCTGCTGTGTGGATTACCTGTACTGCTGTTTTTTCCAGTTTCAGAGCCTTTGGGAATTGCTTTAATTCTCAGGAAAAAGAGTAAGGAAATGGAGAATGATATGACAAGATACAAAGAATTCCAATTAGTGGCACAAACTACTGAGTGATTTGGTCACTGAACTGTGTGGCTTATAAGAGAAGTAATTTGATTTGTTTAGTGCTTTAAGGGTTCTCCCCCACCTCTTTTTTTTTTTCTTTTCCTCAGGAAATTGCTCTTTCAGAATGTCCATAATGTCCATTTCCAGAGGCAGGAGTGGTGTGTTAATTTCCTTCTAAGAATAATTTTTATAGAGGGGAAGAAGTCCCTTAAAAGGACAGGAAGAAAGAGTATTGATGTGGTAGGGTAGTATCTTAGACTAATTCTGAGTTAACAGTGTTCAGGACTCACCTGTTGGCTATTTCAATCTGCTGCAATGCCTGACAAGTTGGGAGCTGAACTCAGGCTTCTTAAACCCTTTCTTAACTCGACAATCCCTGCTAAAGTCAGTCTGGTAACAGTATTGTCAGTTTCTCTCAGGTGTGAGGCCCCTTCAGGTGTACCAAAGTAATTTGGGTAAACTGAGGGTAAAAAGAAAAGCTGTAAACCTGCTATGACATTCTCCTTTCCACAGCAGACTGAAAAACTCTTAAGAATGGAAACTCCTTGCTGGTGGGTGACAAGGAGGTATTATACAAGGAGTAGCAGGGGAGTTAATATGAATGTAGGGCACAGGCACTCAGTTGGTTAGACAAATCTTCATAAATGAAGGAGATATAAAGGCAAAAACCCCCCAAAATATATAATGTTTCAATCTTTAACCAAGTTTCTTTATCGTCCTTTACTTGTGCATTTGAACCAGTACCTAGGTGTGTCACTGAAAAACAGGAAACAAACTCTACAAACAATTTACTAGGTTCAAAAGTCAACATTACTTTATTACCAGTAGTGGATGCATGAAGAATTCTCCTCGAAGCATGAATGACCAGACAGACCAGGTTATATTCCTCAAAGCAATACATATTCATCACACTTCCTGAATATATGCATATATGCTAATTATTTTGGTGGACTTATTGGATATGGTTCTGGATCTTTGGATGAATCTTACCTTCTTGAGAGTATGTCAAATATGTGATCAGGGCATAATGTACTTCTCTTACTATTTTCCCTTCTGACATACAATGCTTGTTTTCAAAACTAAGATATCTGCTAATACATATTAATCACTAATAAAAATAGATAAGGAAACATTAGCTGGCACAAGACTTATTAGTCTTATTAGTCAGAGATCCAGGAAGTTAACACAAGGCCACATTAATCTATGGTGTTTTTATTTATTACTGAATGGTGCAAAACTAAGCATTAACCATGAATACAAGGACCGTAACTATAGTGCTAAAGTTAAGAGAATTTTCCAACATCTTCACCCAGTGCTGTGTAGACTTCTTAAAGAAATATAACTTGTTTGGTAACAGGTGTAGATCTGCCAAGTGGAATTTATTAATTCCCAGCTTCTATTTTTCACTTTGTGGCTTGAAACACACCTGAGGCTATCACCTTACTCATCAGATCTAACTGAAACTTAAGAAGCTTTATTTCCAACAGATTTGGTGGTTCAGCCCTGCATGTTGGAAGACTTTTTTTTAAGTAACAAAAAGGGGATTTTTAACTTCAATCAAGATGCAAATCACTGAAAATAATTGCACATTTCAACTGATTAGGGAGTTTTGAATGATCTGATACCTCTGAACCATAATTGTTTGCTCTAGAAAAGATAAAAATCTATCAGTATCAATGATCAAATGTGAAGAAAGCAGGGGGGAGTCACATTCTGTGGTAATGTGGTTTCTTTAAGCTGTCATGCTTACAAGCAGAAGCTTACAAGCAGGGTGGTGTGGTGGGAAAGCAATGTGGCCTGGAATAAATTTCCTCCATTCCAGAAGTTGTACCACTTCGTCCAGCAGTCTCCCAGAATTTTATTCTTTCTTCCCTTTTTCCCCCCTCTAACAAACCATGTATATGTAGTAACTCTCATCAGTATTAATTGTTCATGCTTTTGTAACTTTCTAGCTGGCAAATGCTTCATTATCACCTCAGCAGCATTGTGAATCAGCAGGATGCCAGCCATTAGTGCACAGTATAAAAGAGTAGCTGCTGTTATAGTGAAATCTCACAGAAACCTAATAACATGGTGGCTGCTCTGCTGTAAGTCAAAGTCTCTGATCAGTGATATCCAGTGCTTTTATTAGAAATTTATGTTTTCATTTCAGTGCCATCGAGACATTTAGAAACACACTAGATCGTACCAGGGACAGGATTTGAATTCTGTATCTTTTCAGGGATTGCAATGAATATGTTTTTACAAGTGCTGATTTCTCTATGCTGTCTTTTTCCTTCCAATACATTTTTCTCCTTTGTTATTGCTTTTATTAATAATCATATTTTAATTTAGAAATAATATTTTAATTTGCTATTTATATCAACTAGTCTTGTTCCATCTCAGACAATTTATACTTGTGTTATTTGGTTGTAGACATCTATGTGCTGCTGCTTCAATAGGCATCATTCTTATGCTTTGTATTTAGCATGTGCATTGCATAGTACATGATGTGGCCATACTTTCACACCAGACTCTTGAGGGGTTATAGAATCATAGAATATTCTGCATTGGCAGGGACCCATAAGGATCATCAAGTCCACCTCTTGGCTCTGTGCAGGATACCTCAAGGACCACACCATATGCCCGAGAGCACTGTCCAAATGCTTCTTGAGCTCTGTCAGGCTTGGTGCTGTAATGACTCCTCTGAGGAGCCTGTTCCAGTGCCCAACCACCCTCTGGGTGAAGAATATCCAACCTAAATCTCCCCCAACACAACTGAGGCCATTCCCTTGGGTCCTGTCACTAGTCATGAGAGTGAAGAGATTTGTGTCCATCCTTCTGCTTGCACTTGTAAGGAAATTGTAACTGCAGTGATGTCTCCCCTCAGTCTCCTCCAGGCTGAACAGACCAAGTGACTTCAGCTGCTCCTCTACAGCTTCCCTTCAAGGCTCTTCACCATCCTCATGGCCTCCTATTGACATTCTAATAGCTTTGTGTCTTTTTTATATTGCAGTGCCCAAAACCACACACAATATTCAAGGTGAGGCTGCCCCAGCGCAGAGCAGAGTGGAACAATCCCCTCCCTTGCCTGGCTGGTGATGCTGTGCCTGATGTGTTTTAGGATTTGGTCCTCCTGGTCCTCCTGGCTGCCAGGGCACACTGTCATTTTCCCATCAGACGTAGAATTCTGTTCTGGTATTTGGCAAGGAGGGAGTGTATCAAGTTCTCTTTTCCACTGGGACACTTGTAACTGGTTTTGGTGGTGCCCCATGGTGGAATATCTGAAAAGAAATCATTAAGCAAAGAAAACCAAGAATCCTGTGTGTGATCTGAGCCTGCATGCTCACAGCAACATCTGCAATTGTCCATGAATAATGTCTTTTCTTACAGTTTTTATGACAGTGGCCTCAGTGTACTCTTTACCTAAACATCCTTGCCTTTTTGTAATTTCTGCTGAAATGTGCACAAAGTAAATAATATTGCTGGGATACTGAAAATAATGCCTAGTCAGTCTCTAGGTTAGATATCTTGAGTTGTCTCTTTGAACTTAATGCAGAAAATGAAAAAATCACTTTGAAGCACCTCTTTCTTCCATTTACAATGCCTCTAGAAATAGTGTTAGCTCTTTTAGTTAGGTAGCTCATCTTTGTAAGGCTGCAATACCAATGTATCCCTCTCTAACATCTGTGACTCTTGGTAGTGAGACTTGAACAGAGAGTGGCTAAATGGTGCCGTGCTTGTGCAGGCTCTAAAAGCAAGTGTTAAAAGTGCAGCCTGTCCAACCGTCACCTTTAGTCCCTATGCTGTGTTTCCCCTTTGGGAAGGCTGGATAGCAGACAGAGTACAGGAATTGGCTGTGATTCCTTTGCCCTCAGTTTTGGATTGCTAGTGAAAGCCTCTTGCCTATGGAGTGACCATCTCTGACTCTTTGGAGTGGCTGAATGTTGGCAGAGGTTTATCTCCCTATCTTGTCTGTGAAGGCAAGTTGGCCCAGAACAGGCTTTCCGTGCATTTGTAACAGGGTGGACTGTGTTGCTCCATGGCCAAGTGCACATTCCTTGGTGGACTTGTGTGTTTGTGGGAGTCTGAAGGGAGCAAGGAAGGTGATGCTTTTGCTGGGCATTGTGTGCTCTGTAAATGCAGATATCAATATAGAAATCTCTCCTAATGCTCCTGCACCTGTGTGCATCTGGGAAGCAAGTAAACTTGTCCAATATAGTAATAAAGGCAGTAGGTGTCACTGCCAGGCATCTTCTTCTGAGGTAGCAAGACTCTGATTGTGATTAAAATTCTGGCTTTTCAGAGTTGGCTTGCAGATAAATGAGTCAATAGGCCTCAAGTTGACTGGTAGTTGGGTAGGTTTCAAAGGTGTTCTTGCTATTCTTGGTGGCAGATAAAAAGTCTTTTGGGAGTCTTCTTTTCTCCCTATGCCTTGCTACTCTCCTGTGTCTGTGCAGTGCAGAGATAGGGGATGCTGGATGAGTATTGTGAAGGGTCTTTCAAAGTGCTCACTGCCTGCGCTGCTCACTGATTGCTGTCAGTAACCTTCCCTGCCACTCCTCCTTGTTGTGTGTATTCCATTTGCAATTCTGTACAGTGGAGAGCTGTTTCTTCTGCACTCAGATGTAGTTTGACCTTTGTGGCAGAGGGCTGGAGCAATCAACTTACAATATAGGACATAATTGTATACTCTGAATTGGCCAGATACGCAACAGGCTCAGGCTTACTGAACTGCCTTTTACATCTTTTTTTCTGCATCACCTACAGCAACCACTGTTATTTCGTCACTGATTTTGCATTCTGATGATGTGTTCTCTCACTAGACCTGAGGAGCAGTACAGTTTCCACTGTGTAGGTGACAGAGGTCACTTGGCATCTTGATAATGGAGTAGAGATGCCTCTACTTGCCTGGCAGCATGCTAGAATATGACCTTTAAAAGTCAAATTAATTGTTTTTTTTCTAGGGTTTGTTTTGTAAAAATCATCTCTAACTGGTCTGTGGAATATTTCTAATTAGGTGCTTGAGGATACTAAAAGTTGAGATAGCAGTGAGAAGATGCAAAAGAAATAGAGATCGTAGGGTAATGTAGGAGGAGAGACTCCAGCAGGGGGTGATGAAGATGATGAGGGGACTGAAGCATCCCTTTTATGATGAACGGCTGAGCAAACTGGGCCTGTTCAGACTTGACAAGAGACAACAGAGAGGGGACCTCATCAATGTCTACAAGTATCTGAAGGTAGGATGCCAAGAGGATGTAGCCTGGCTCTTCTTGGTTGTGCCAAGTAATGGACGAGAGGCTATAGGCAAAAAGTGGTGATCAGGAAGCTCCACTTGAAGGAAGAACTTTACTGTGTGGGTGACCCAGCACTGGAACAGATTGCCCAGAGAGGTCATGGAGTCTCCCTCACTGGAGATATTCAAGAACTGACCGAACACAATCCTGTGCTGTGTGCTCTAGGATGCTCTAGTTTGGACCAGATGACCCACTGTGGTCCTTTCCAACCTGACCCATTCTGTGATTCTGTGATGTGGTTGTGCATCCTCCCCCCTACTTCTTCTGGCTGCTGAGAAATGCTTGTTAGGTCTCAGTGTTGATGAACAGGACCTGGGCTCAGCTTCCCTTGAGCTGATCAGAATCTGCTCCCCCAAACCTATGCTGTCTAATGAGCTCCTGTTTTTTTTAACATCCAACCTTGGAAACTAATTTTTCTTGCCTGAATAACAAGTCAAGTGGAACAATACTTTTGTTATTGAACTTTCTTTCAAAGTTACCAACCTGAATTGCAGCCAGGATGGAAAATGACTATGGCCAAAGTCATCTCTCTTGTCACTCTATAAACAGCAATCGTAAGCGAGATCTTTTTGAGTTCTGCTAGTCTGCAATGCACTGTGACCAGAAAACTCCCTCTGAGTGGGGCCTCTCAGAGCCAGCAAAATTTCAAGTTTGCTATACTTGGAGAACTGCCACCAAAGACTGCTATTAGAGCCTGGGCTGATAGCTCCATTCCTTGATGGGGAGGATGCAAAGGCATCTGGCATGAGTACTTCATCGAATGAAAGGGGAATTTTTCATAGGCATGCCTTGTGCGCACTCATTTAGGTCTGTGTGCATGCAAGTGTGAATATCCTATAGCAAATGTCGTATGAATGTTACTCTTGTAGATTCTGAAGTACTTTAGATTCATAGATAGATTTTGCCTATAGGTGAGTTCCTGCTGTGCCTGTAGTAAATTCTATTGAGTCTTTTGTTAAACTGTTTAAATTAAGTTATTCATTAAGTGCTGTTAAGTGTTAAAACCTTTAGGCCTAAACTGGGAAATCTAGGGCTCGGTTTGGCAAGGGGCTCCACTCTGAACCTTGGGACATGGTGAGAGTGTATCCCTTATCCTTACGTTTTCCTGTCCTTACCCTTTTCCATCTCCAGTCTTCACACTGATACTTTTTGGTTGGTTTTTTTTGGTTTAGATTGATTGATTTTGGATTTTAGTCAATTTTTTCTGTGTGCTTTAACCATCTTGTAAGCTGTAGAGCAAACCTTGCCAAGGAACCTTTTCAGGCTTTCACTTAAATAACAAACCTGCTTTTGCCAATACATTTGCTGGTGATTGAGCCATCTAAAGCACTCATTCACAACATTGATTCCGTAAATGGAGATGGGGTGCAGTTGAATAGCCCACTAAATATAGTGCTGCCATTTCTAGTAACAGACTGTAGGCTTTTTATTTACTTTGGAAAGCTTCTGGACTATGATTTTCCAAGTTTAGTTTGTCTAGACTCTTCTGCCCTATATAGAGTTTTATTTTAGCTTGTTTGGCTAAACCAGCAATAGTTTAACAAGCAGGTAACTATTATGTAACTTGTTTAGCATTAGCTGGCATTATGCCCTTGTGTAGTTGTATAGTAATTTTTATATCCCTCTGCAAATTACAGGTAGTGATACCAAGCAGTTCTTCTGTGTACAGTGAACTGCCTATGACTCTAGAATAATAATTTAGTGAATTGGAATACCAGTAAAGGATGGTAGTAGAGGCCTTGATGGTACAAGAACAAGAAAATACCAGAGGCTATAATCAAATCACCTATGGTCAGTTATAGCTCATTAAAGTAATGCAATCTTGGGAGCTCAGTAAAACCATTAAGGATAACAGAATAAAACCCAAATACTCAACACATAAAACACAGCATGTATAGTATATTTAGGAAAGATCTTGAATTATGGAGCATGAAAAAAACAAAGTGCAGCATAAATTAACACTAAAAATTAACAATCAAACACTCACCACACTTTGAAGTGAGGAGAAAAGAAACCCCACCATCAATATGAATATTCTCTTCTGCTGGTTCTCCTCATCTTCTTCATGAGGAGGATTGGAGCAGTAATTGGTTAGTGTAACAGCAGAGATAGAAGTGTGTATGCATGTATGTGTCTAGCAATTTTAACTGTAGAATTTTGAGAATTTACCAATGGAATTTTCTTTTGTGTTCTTCCTTGCTTTTTCTGTAATGGTTATATCTGAAATAATAGCTATTTGGTTAGAATGTTAATATTATAATTATAAACCAATAAATTACTGGTTTTACCTAAAAAGGGTGTTTCTGTGGTGCAAATAAACTGCACATGGTATAGTGTAACATAATACAGGTTAAAGTCTCTTCTAACTATATCCAGAAAAGTGCTTCATATTACTGTTTCTGAGTATTACTGAGGTTAGAGGTGAGGGGACAGAATGATTTGTGCAGATGGAGTGGCAAGGACAGTCTGGGTAGGGGGTGTCAGGAAGATGTCACATGACTCTGGCCTGGAGTTATGGGTAAGAAGTGTTTTAAAATAAGCAGTCAAACAAGATAAACATTGCTGCTTAGTTTAAATGTGAGATAAACATTAAAGCAGGAAATGAAGCTCCATCTTGTGTTATATATTCTATGTTATTTATGATCTATTTTAATAGTATCAATATGTATTATCTAACTCCAGTTAGCGTTAACTGTTACTAGATGGAGGTGGACAAATTGCCACCAAATGTATGAAAAAATGAAAATGGTCAATGATATATTTAGTTCATAGTTGAAAAAAGAATGGCCTGATTTATTTAGATTGTAATGATAACATATCCTACTTCAATAATAACTCAGAAATATGTCAAAGAACCTATGCTAAAATGAAATATTTTACAATCATTTGGCCAAGGTATTTTACATACAGGAGTTTGAATGATTCTTCCAATAAATATGGAGGCTGTTGGGAAATCAGAGAGATGTAAAAGAAAAGTGGGATGCCAATATTTTTTAAAAGGTTGAACAAGAGGACCCAGGATTTTGGCCCCTTGTATTGATCAGGGGTAAATGAGGTCCTAAGTGATGCATGGTGTTAAAAGTACTTCATGAAGTTAATGCTAAACAACGTGTCAAGCTGACAAACTGTCATCTAATAAGCTTAGATATGAAAGAAATCAGACTCTTAATGTATTTTTGTAAAGCATTTAATTTTACACAATCTTAATTAATGGAGTAGTAGAAACATGATCCCAGTAGGCTGATTTAGCACTCCTGAAGTAAATGTATGCAGTCTCAGTACATTAGGAACAATTCAAGCAACTTGGGCAGCACCTGGAGCTCCAGGGGCCTTCTGACAGTAAAGTAGGCCAGTCAGGAGGTGAGAAAGTGATATGAAAAAGATATATAACCTTAGATGGAGGAATGCTGTCTCTATTAATAAACAGCAGTATAAGCCATGGGCACTGAGCTGTAATCATCCAGACTATGACGTTGACATTAGGGAATTCTCAGAGATTGCGGTATAGATGCACACAGTCCCCAGGAATGGAAATGCATCACATTGTTGGCAATTAAAAAAAAAAATTAAAATCATAATGAATATACCTTTTTGCGCCTGTAACATACAAAGATTCATGTAGAATTTTGTATTGCCAAGATCTCAAAAGAAGCTTCATTCTTAAACAGCTACTCAGATTCCTGCTGCTGAGTGGTTGCAGGACTGGAGGTTTTTGTCTAGCTCTGCTGTTCCTATCTCTTTCCACTGCTACCATGACAGAGAAAGGGCAGCACACCAGCAGAAGGCTGGCTGTTAAACACTGCACATGTACACAGTATCTTACAGTAGCAAAACAGCTGGGGAGTTGCCACTTAGAAAATTGGTATTGTGCCAGCAGTTGCCTTTTACTATATGCTAAAGACATTATTTTTTTAACATTCTTTCTCAACTGCTTCCTGCTTCTCATTAAACGAATTAATTGCGGTCAGTCAGCATGGCATGATAGATGCCTTTGTATTAAAATCATGCTCCTTGTCACACTTATGAATTCAGAAATGGTTCTCTAATGCTTCTCTGGCCAAGTTGTGTTTCATGACAACTTTTTTTTTTATATGGGTTGCTATTTTTTCTTTAAATGAGATGATAAGGTGCTGTGTGCCCACCCACATGCTTAACATGCACAGTTGAGAAGAGGCAATAAGACAGACTCATCTGGTAAAAACAATCTATTTCAATAAGGAGTTCTCAGCCAGCACTGGCTTTCAGAGCAATGTATTACATTTGGGTCTTCGTTTTTTTCTCTGACTTAGGATGCACTAGAAAGTTAGATGAGTGAATGTAAGGGGTGCACAATAAACCTTTGAAGACAATCAACCTTACCTTACTTTGGTAAGGTATTGATGGTCTGAATCTGAAGCAAGACCTGCATGTCTTTATACATGTAGGAAGTTATAATGATCCAAACCTGCGTAATTGGCTGATGGCTATAAAAAGGTATGTTTAAGGCAATTCCCTCTTTTGCAGCTGTACTGACTATCAAAGATTAAGGTTGCTCTTGTGTGGGTGAAGAAATCAGAATAAATATTTACTGCGTCTTCTGGTAAATTGTGCTCTTGAATCCAATTCTTTTATTGTCAGTTCCAGTCAGGCTGAACATTCAAGAAGCAAGGTTCTCTAGTATAGTGTTGCGAACATGTTCCTCAGCATCCCTTAAAGTACAATCTGAGATACAGCTGACAAGGAGTCAGAGTGCCTTTCTGTTACATCTGGAGCCTCCTTTACTCAGCACTGGAAATCACAGTCTGATGTCCAAGCTGATATCTGATGCAGATGGGAAGATGCTTTGTATTTGTTACTCCAGCAAAGAAGGTTAACATCTGCTATGAATAAATCCAGAGGATTTGTCATTTTGTTGGTGCTGCTGTTTTTGCCTGCTGTTGGCATTATCTGAGATGGCAAATTATAATGTCAACTGTTTCAGTATTACTTCTATTACCCACTGACTGTTGAATGGCAGCAGCTTGTTGCTGAAGAGAAAGTTGCAGATCTTTCATGATCATATTGATAGTGGGAAGGGTGTCACCCTTATAATCCTCCTGTGCTCTTCATTTATCATGCTAAGAGATGAGCGTGACAATGCAATGATATGAGCTACCTCTTATACCAGAAGATGCCATGTGCTGCACTAATTTGCTCTCAGGGAAAATTGTTCAAGGCATATATTCCCTGTGGCACTTCATGGTCACTGTATTCCAGTGCACACTTACCATGGTTAAAATGTTGTAGTCCTTTCAAGGACTGCTATTGCATTCAGCTGCATAAAATGCACTTAACGAGCACTCTTGATTGTACTGTATTGCCAGGTGTTAGGACTAGCTAATACCTGTATTCTTTGAGGCTATAAAAATCAGAAACTTACTTTGTTTAAGGAAAGATGTTTAAGTGTTTACTTGGTAAGGAACATTATATTAAAATACCTGACAATATTTTAATACAAGAAATGTTACCACTGTTAAAATGTGAAGACTAAACTATATGTCTTGTATCAAGTAAGCTATCAAGTAAGTCTGTTTTGACTAGGCAGGGGTTATATTACTGTTTATAGAAGAAAAATCAGCCAAATTCAATAAATTTTCAAAAGGTAAGAAATACAAGCTTGTCTTGGAATAAGTTAGCTAGCCTTAGTTTGGAAAATTTCTGATTACATTACTAGTGAAGGATCCTCCACAAGCCCAAAACATTTTCTACATCTCTGTCCCTACTGAAACTCCAAAAAGAATTAACATAAAATATTTGTGATTACTTGTTCAAAACCTGCTATGTTTTTGGGAAGGCAAATATATCATAGTCTGTAACAAGCTCTAGTGAAAAAAAATGACAAGTAGAGAAGCAAAAGAAGAATTCATTATTTAGAAAAACTGAAATGAAATTCAAGGTTGTAATCAGTTTCATCAAGTTTCTTCTAATCTAAACATAGAAAGATGCTTGTTAATGTTTTTTGTTTGGTTGGTTGGTTTTTGTTTTTGTTTTTTGCTTGTTTGGGTTTTGTGGGTTTTGTTGTTTGTTTGGGTTTTTTGTTTGTTTGTTTTTTTCCCCCGGATTGCGTTTCTCCTCTTTTTAAGCTGGTATATAAATTAAACAGCTGAACTAGAGAAATGTCTTTTTGTATAGAAAAAGGTATTTTAAAACTGTTTCTACATTAAATTATTTTTATGTTTTTAAGCTCTAAATTTCAAAAATATATGTATCCTTTGCACAGTGTTTTCCTAATATGACTTTGATGCCTAGAGGAGCTGGAACAGAGGCTACACAGAGTTAAGGGGAATAAATGGATATTTATTGAGGGCGCTTCAAAGGCCACACCCCGGCAGTGCCAGTGCCACAGTTGTGGCCCCTGCCTGGATGGTTCTAAGATGGAAGCAAAAGAGGGCTTGGTCACGAGATCTCACCTCTTTATAGGTTTTAGTCCATTTGCATACAGAAGTCAGCTGTCCAATTACTAGCCTCAAATCATGAAGTTTCATCCTCCTTGCTTGTTTGCTTGCTTGCCCTCCTCTTTTCACGTTGTTTATGCTTAGGGCCTGAAGTTTGAAGAGAGTGTCCTTGAGCCCTCAGCTGGAATAGGACTGTTTTGTCTTCACCACCCTGTGAAAAGATCCTATTAACCCTTAATATAAAACTAAAGCTGCACACCCAAGCAAAACAGAAAAATTTAAAACTTAAGGCATCAGCTTAGCTCTTTATATAAATCAAACTTGTAGACATGTAAAAAACATTTTTGAAAAGTCACCTTTTCCATGATAATGTAAAAGTGTTTAAAGTGTTTTGGTTTATATTTTCTATCAAAGTTCATCTTTGTGCTGTGCTTTTTTTTCCTTTAGGTTGGAGTCTGTTAACAAATGCAATGGCTTTTTTTTTTCTTTTTTTTTTTTTTTTTTTTTTTTTTTTTTATTTCTTTCT